>PVJI01030875.1:0-13696 GCA_004026765.1 Micronycteris hirsuta
CCTTTCCTGGGTCGGAATGAGGGTTTTAATGACTTGTCTTTTGTGGCTTCCCATCTTTTGCCAAATGCTTTTCTATGAACAACTCACTTTCTAGGTGACAGAGAGGCTAACAGCTGCTAAAGCCTTTGGTGCCCGTCCTACCTCCTGACCATCCTCGTTGACTGCTTATCCATCATCGGGCTTGTTAGTTTGAGGTTGGGATGGAAACTGGCATTTGGAAAGTTCCTGGGCTCAAGTCGAGGGAAAGTCCCTGCCTGTGCTGGGAAGAAGGGTCAGGAGTTCAGGGGGTTTGTGAGATGGGCTTCCGCTTCTGGAATGGGGAAGGCCACTTACCAGTCCCAGTGTCAGTGGGGCTGGGGGTGGAGGGGATTTAGAAAGACCAAGAGCACGAGTGGCTGTATCTTCCCAAAAGTTCTGCCCAGGTCAGAGTTGCTGGTGTTTCTTTTTTTCTAGACACAATGCCCCTAAGGGGAGCCAGGGAAGAATGGCTCGGTCACCTCACACCCCCCCTGGACCATGCCCCCCTAGTTTTGCTGGGTCTTATCACACAAAGAGGTTTGTTGAAGTTCTCTGGCTTGGTTAGGTGACAATGGCACTGTCGCCACCTTTGTGCCCTCACTGCTAAGCCACGAGACACAAGCAAGAGGAAGAAACAAGAAAGTGAAGGCTATGGCTGCAGCCAGCAGAGGGTTTGGGACCTCAGAAATCCCGGAGACTAACTCAAGAATATTTCCATTTCTCATCTCCTGGCTCTTTTTCCGTTCTGATGAAATCATGAGGAATTATTCAGCATGCCAGGTGTGGGGGTATGAGAGACAGGGCTCCTGCCTTGAGAAGCTGACAGTCTGCGGGACTTGACCGAGAATCTGTGCTTAGAGTACAAGAAGGGAAGGGCTATGGTGAGGGGTCTGCTTGGTGGTGTGAGGTAGAGGCTGGCCTTGACCTGGATACACCCAAGTACCCCAAATGGTGACTCCATTTCCTGCATCGAGAGTCCAGAGAACCTGTCTCTGATGTCACTGGGGAATTGTAAGCAGACTATCCCAACACTGTCACCAGTGTGATGGCAGAAGAAAGTAATGGAAAGGAAGGCATTACGAGTTCTAAACAGCCCAATCCTGATTCTGTGCTAGGAACAGCATCTTACGAACACGTAGAGAAAGAGTGGAAAACACATGCTTAAGTATCTGTGATGATGACCTCTGGGTGGTGGAACTCAGGTGATTTTCATTTTCTTATTTACCTATTCTGTGTTTAACTGTCTTTCTATGATGAATATGTATTACTTTCATACCCAGAATATACTTTCCCATAGTTGAAGCACACTCATCAATGGCAGATATTTAGCAAACCACCTCTTTTTTAGCCTCTAAGTTTTATGTTTAAAATGAGATTCCTTTTCTTAATCCAGTTGTATAGAAAACATTTGGGTTTCCTTTGGACACACACACACAGGGATCGATGGGAGGTGGGAGGCGGCCTGCAGCGGATGGGCTGCCAGAACACCGGGGGCTGCACTGGGCTCTGGGCCCAACACAGGGCTGTGATAGGGGCATGAGCTGGGCCTGTGAGGACTGAGACTTCTCAGGCTTTCAAGCTTCTTCAATTTGCCATGGGGAATGGGAGAGGGGAGTGCTGTGCAGGGTAAGCTATACTTTCCCAAAATCTTCCCGCTTATTTCGGTTAGGGTGGAAAAGTGGCCCTTTACCCCAGAGCTTCTTAGGAAAACCTCTGTCCAGTTTTTGGCTCCTTTTATGTTGCATAGGGTAGGGGTGCAGGTGTAGCTTGAAGAAGGAGGGCAATAGGGATGAGATAAGATAAGAGGGTCCCATTTTCCTGGGGAATGTCTCCGTTTTCCTGATAGAGTTAACATTCAGCCTGGCAGAAGGAGCTGGCACTGGGGAGGTATATTTGGAAGGAGATGGGTAACAATGCAGCATGACTTTTTTATTCTGGATGTGGAAGGTGCAGTATGTTGAAGGGGGAAGCCTCTAACAAATCAGGAATGAGAAGAGATGGTTGCCAGACACATAGTAGGTAATTAACAAATGTTTTTGGTGCATAAAGGAGGACTCAGTGATTTCACTCTAGAGATTGAAGTTTGTTCTGTATCCGGCAGCCTGCCCTTCGCCCGGTCTGCACATTGTAGTTCTGGCCTGTGCCCCAGAGAAGATAGAAGGATTGATTCCAGGGTGCCTCAGTCTGGTCTCTGCAGTTGGAGATGCCTCATTGTTCTTTCTATCCAGGGCAGAAAGCCTGAGATCCTAGTATAGATATGCGGAGGTTTCCCATTGTTTTTTTTCAAAGGACACAATGCCCTGGGCCACATTGTCACACACAGAGGGGCCTCCAGAGTCTCTCTGTGGACAGAGGAAGGACTGAGTTGCTCTGGAGGTAGGTGGTATCTGTTAAGAGGCTGTGTGGGAGGTCAGGGCCAGGGCAGATCTTGTCATTTCACTAGGTATCAGGTCTTCAACCTGACTCTGATGGTCTCTTTCCTGCCCCCTCCTCCCCAGGAAGCCTCTGACCATAAGCAGCTGTGGGACAGCCTCTTATGTTCCCCTGGGAGGCAGGACCAGAGACTGGATTGATGGAAAGGTTGAGGACACAGGGCCATGGCTAGTTCCCACTGCTCCAGGTCCCTACGAAGCTGGGGCATGTCCAGGGCTTGGCATGGACAATGCTGGGATTCTCACCAAAAAAGAAGACTGATTCTCTTTTGGGTCCCCCACACATATCTATGCCCTACTGTCGTAAGAGCTTTTGTAGTAAAAGATACATAGCGTGTCCCTTTGGATTTTCAGGTCTACCTCATGCAGTGTGTCCGTGATGGTGTTCAGGTCAAGATGCCCCCAGCCGGCCACACTGCATACTATGCCCGGCTTCACCTCCTCTCCCATCCTGGGCAGCCTGAGGCGGTGGCAGCCAGTTTGGCCTTCTTCTGCAGCTAAAGGCAGAGGAAAGGGATTCTAATCTATGAAGGGCCCACAGACTTCAGGGACAGTCATGGGGTTGCTTCTTCAGGGACCTGAGATAAGTAAAGGAGTCTTACTAGGAAGAGGGACAGGAAGGAGGTCACAGGAGATGCAAGACCCCAGGTTCAAGATGTGCAAGGACCAGCAGAGTAGTGGGCCCTACTTGCAGTAACATGATGTCATTGACTTTAGGATGATAGTCTGGGTGGACAATGGCTGTTTTCACCGGGATGATCTGCTGGGTCTTCTCATGCTTTTTGAAGTTGTAGGCCCCTAGGCTGACACTGATTGACCTCCACAGAGATCAGAGGGGGATGTGGAGTCACAGCAGATGCAAATCAAGGGCTGTGAAGGAAAGAGGACAGCTGGGGACAGGGGGGACTGGAGTGGAGAGGAATTATAGGGGTTGCAGCCCTGGGCCTAAGCATCTCTGTGTCCTCTCCTTCTTGGCAGCTTGGGCTAGGTAGCATTTCCTGGGGCAGATTTAGGGTGCTCAGCCATGTATTGAGCTTGCCTGCCTCTAAGCAAAACCGTGAGTTTCTCACATTTGTACTCTGGGCTCTAGGGAACAACCTCGGCCTCCTCTCCACGCCACCTTTGATCACTCCCTCCTGTCTACAATAGGCCACTTGCAGTGAACTGTCCCTCTCTCCCCAAAGCTTACCTGTTCTCTGAAGTGCTCCGCTGTATAACTAGGTCTGTCACCCGTGAGAAGATGTTGCCCTGAGAGGTAGCTGCAGAAGGGTGGGGGCCCAGCTCCCGCTCCTCATCTTCCCGAGCAGTGAGCTGCTGTCAGCACAAAACCCTCACACACGTGGAAACCCCCACGTCTTTTATGTCCTGGAGTTGTGACCTGAAGAAACGCCATGTCGGGATGAGAATGAGGCTTGACCTCGCGCTCTCTGACAATTTTCCCTGAAATAAATGTTCTTCCCTGCCTACTGTGCTCACGGAGCCAAAGGCTGGAGAGAGGGAGGCTGGGACAGACAGGAGTAGGGTGGGGAGGAGTTGGGTGGCAGACAGTGGGGTCTGTAGTTGTCAGCCATCAGCCGTAACCAAGAAGGGGTCTAGCAGGTTTCTTGGGCAACACTCCTGGCTTGCCACATGATCCACATGATTCAGATTCTCCCTCTGACAAGGAGAAGAGCAGTCCTGATTCCTTCATTCCTGTTGCAGTCACATATGTGGGCAGACAAGATTTGTGTTTGGAACAGGTGATGGAGTGCCTGCAGATCCTGGAAAATCCTTCCCCTATGCTCCCTGGGTCCTCTCTCCCTGCTCTTCCCCAGACTCGCTGAGCTCCTGCTAGTCTGTGATATTCAGAACACTGGGACTGAAAAATTACCAGAGAGAAGCTGAGACTGAAGCAGCCAATCACAAGTGTTAAGGGGACCAGCATGCCACCAACTCTGGGATTGACTGGGTCCTTAACTTCTTTATGAATCTTGGAGAAGGGGGTGGAGCTTGAGGCTAGATTTTAAGACATTGAGTTAGAAAGTTAGTGGGCATTACTTTGATTACAGAAGCCAGCCCCTCTTTCCAGGCTGTTGCTACCTGGGGAATTATTTCTCAGTTCCATCTTCCAACCTTCTTCCAACCTAGGCTTTGTAAAAAAAAAAAACAAAAACCTTTTTTTCCAGATCATAAGGGAAGGGGAGAGCACCCGTGGGCCCTTCTGTGCCCTTCTGGAGAGCAGCCTTCTGCCCTGCCATTCCTATTGAGTTTTCATTCAGCATCGGATTTGCTAGTCTTTCAGGGAGATTGACTCTAGAGTTGAGAAAGTTCCTGGGGATGGACCAGGGCCAGGATGTGTCTCAGTGTAGCATCTGAACATGCTGTGCCAGTGTGGCATGGGACTGGGTTTCTGTTGGGGGAATAGCCACTCACCTGCGTTCACCTTGGTGGCCAGACGAAAGGTCATTAGGAGCAGAAGTGGCTGCATCTCTGTTTCAAATTCTGGCCAGCAGGATTCATATGCCATGGCTGCATGTAAATAATTTTACATGTAATACACTGGACTAGAAATTCCAGGACTACGTGTCCCCTCCATTATCATCTTGGAGGGGCCCCAAGCCAAGCTGAGTGTTGACTGGCTTTTTATTGCTGTTTCTCAGGCACTTTGCATCTGAATGGTCTTCATTAACTATGCATGGATTGTAGATTTACATGAGGTAGTAGACGCCCAAGATAGCGAATCAAGAGGATAGATATGCAAATGGAAAGACAATAGGCTTGGGCTGAACTCTGGTCTGAGGAAGCTAGGCACGCATTAGCATAAGTTCTTTTGATTCAGTGAGAGAAAGTTTTAAATTTAAGAAATATGCCATCCTGATTTACCATAGAAAATTCTGCTGTCACACACGTGGGTCCTGCTTGCTGTCCTATGTTCCACGGGAGTCCATGCTCCCTTAGACGTGAAACATTAAAGCTACAATTCCCAAGGTAGATGCATGAATTTCCTTTACATCTCCTCAGGAAGGTTGCCCAGGTCAGAGCTGCTGGTGCTTCCTCCTGGTCTTCTGACAACCAGATTTTCTGGTGGTGTGGCCCTGATCACATAAGGCTCTCTGTGTAGAGGCCTGATTGGAGTAAGATCTTATCAGTAACCACACAAGCACTGGTAGCTGTTGACTCAGGGCTGACTACACCAGCTGGAAACAGGAACTGCAGACTACAAATAGAGCCATTGCTGCAGCTGCATCAGCCAGTAGCTGGTCTCGGAGCCTCAGAAACTGGAGTCTCATGATAATGCATGCAAGGACCCCTCATTCCCTTGGACCTTGGATCTCTCTGGACAGTTAGGGAGATTATTTATTGAGGCCTCCTTTTTCTGAGACTTAGGGGTACTTGGGATGACATTTCTTGCTTTTGGTGGCGGAGACAAAACCATCAACGATCAGATAAAGATGGTGAAGGCCATGGTTAGAGGGATGGACAGAATGGAGTGGCAGCAATGCTAAAGAGGGCTTGTGTTAATTAAAAGAACTGAGTGGTTTAAAACACTAACAACAACATTTATTTTGCTCATGAATACGCATTTGGGTTAGGGTTTTTTTTTGTTTTTTGTTTTTGTTTTTTTTTTAGTGTGAATAGCTCCTCTTTGCTCCCCTTGATGTCAGGGGAGGCTTGAAGCCTGGAGTCTGGGATCAGCTGAAGACTGACCCACACACGCCCAGTGGTTGGTGCTGACTCTCTGCTGGGTGTCAGTGCTTCTCTCTGTATAGGATTGTTCAGTCTTTGCAACAATTGTTTGCTTCTGCAGAGTGAGCATCTCTCCCAAATCGACCCTGGCAGAAGTATTGTTTTTTCCTAGACTTTGAAGTCATATGGTATCCATTCTACATTATTCCACTGCTTGGGGCAATCAAATGTCCTCGCCCAGATTTAAAAAGGAGAGTGTTTCAATCATGTAAAAAGAGCCTGAGGGATGGCAGTCAGAGCAACCTGCCACCCTGCTTTAGGTCCACGTAGATATGGTCAGAGGAGTTGAAACCACTGATCCCTGTCAGCCTGGTCACAGCCTTTGGAGAGGTTGGGGTCTGCTCTGTCCAAAGCACATGTACTGAGAATGGAAGGGGGTTGGCTCCCCCAACATTTCCTCTCTTGTGAAGTGGGAATGAATGCCAGGAAGACAACAGTATTTTCACACCACTGTCCAGAGAACTACTGCATTTTGGATATCTTTGTACCAAGCTAATACAGACATTGAATGTGATTCCAATAAATATACCATTTTTCCTTCTAGTGTTACACAAGTTCTAGACAGATGTTAAAAACATCCTATGGCTGACTCATGAATAAACAGAAAAGCCAGTGAAATAGAATAGAATGTTAAGAAACATTCCCACATACATAATAAGGATATGTAGTTTATAATAAGGTGGAATTTCAAATTATTGGGAAAAACATAGACTTTCTAAGAAATGATTTGGAAAACTAGATAGTATTGTTTCTTTGTTTATTTTCCTATCACAGCTGACATTGTCATTGTTTAAGGATGTTAAGCTGTAGTCATATTTCATATAAACCATGAGAATAAATTGCAAATAGATGAGATAATTAAATGTACAAAGTAAAATCATACATGTACTAGGAATGAACATGGATGAATTTCTTTTTTTTTAAAGATTTTATTTATTTATTTTCAGAGGGGAAGGGAGAGAGAAAGAGAGAGAGAGAAACATCAATGTGTGGTTGCGTCTCATGTGCACCCTACTGGGGATCAGGCCTGCAACCCAGGCATGTGCCCTGACTGGGATTCAAACCAGCGACTCTTTGCTTTGAAGGCTGGCACTCAGTCCACTGAGCCACACTGGCCAGGGTGCTGGATGAATTTCTTTATAAACTTAGAAAGGGTAAAGCCTTTCTGAGGGACTTCAGGCCAAGATGGAGACATAAGTGGATACACTGTGCCTCTTTACGCAACCAAAAGAAGGACAGCAACAAATTTAAAAACAAAAACACAACCAGAACTAACAGAAAATTGAACTGTGTGGAAGTCTGACAACCAAGGAGTTTAAGAAGAAACATTCGTCCAGACCAGTAGGAGGGGTGGAGATGGGCAGCTGGGCAGAGAGGGCTTGCACCAAGGTGGTGGCTGGAGAACCAGATGAGGATGTGGCTGGTGGAGCAGGTGGTCCCACACTTACATGCAGATAAACTGGGAGGAACAACTGGGGAGAGAGACTGCAGAACCCAGGGTTCCAGTGTGGAGAAATAAAGCCTCAAAAACTTGGGGTTGTAAAGATCTGTGGGGGTTGCAGTGGCAGGAGAAACTCTGAGCCTCATAGGAGAGTTCACTGGAGAGACCCACAGGGTCCTAGAACATACACAAACACACCCACCCACCCAGGAATCAGCACTGGAAAGGCCCAATTTGCTTGTGGGTAGCAGAGGAAGTGACTGAAAACCAACTGAGAGCTGAGCAAGCGGCATCGTTCCCTCTAGGACCCCTCCCCCACAGACAGCACCACAACACAACAAAGTGGGTTTCCCTGACCTGGTGAATACCTAAGGCTCTGCCCCCTACTACAGTACCAGGTGCACCAAGACCAAAAAAAAAAAAAAAAAAAAAAAAAAAAAAAAAAAAAAAAAAAAAAAAAAAAAAAAAAAAAAAAAAAAAAAAAAAAAAAAAAAAAAAAAAAAAGGCCCAAATGAAAGAACAGATCGAAGCTCCAGAAAAAACACAACTAAGCAATGGAGAGATAGCCAACCTATCAGATGTGGAGTTCAAAACACTGGTAATCATGATGCCCACAGAATTGGTTGAGTATGGTTGCAAAATAGAAGAAAAAGTGAAGGCTATTAAAAGTGAAATAAAGGAAAACATACAGAGCACCAACAGTGAAGGGAAGGAAACTGGGACTCAAATCAACAGTTTGAACCAGAAGGAAGAAATAATATTCAGCTGGAACAGAATGAAGAATCAAGATTCAAAAATATGAAGCAAGTCTGAGGAACTTCTGGTACAACTTTAAATATTCCAACAGCTGAACCATAGGGGTGCCAGAAGGAGAAGAGGAAGACCAAGGGATTGAAAACTTATTTGAACAATAATGAAGAACAACTTCCCTAATCTGGCGAAGGAAATACACTTAGAGGAAGTCCAGGAAGCTCAGAGGGTCCCAAAGAAGTTGGGCAAGGAAGCGCACACCAAGGCACATCATAATTACATTACCCAAGATTAAAGAGGAGAGAATCTTAGAAGCAGCAAGAGAAAAGGAGACAGTTACCTACAAAGGAGTTCCCATAAGACTATCAGCTGATTTCTCAAAAGAAACCTTACAGGCAAGAAGGGGCTGGAAAGAAGTATTCCAAGTCATGAAAGGCAAGAACCTACATCCAAGATTACTCTATCCAGCAAAGCTATCATTTATAATAGAAGGGCAGATAAAGTGCTTCCCAGATAAGGTCAAGTTAAAGGAGTTCATCATCCCCAAGCCCTTATTATATGAAATATTTAAGGGACTTATGTAAGAAGAAGAAGATAAAAAATATGAACAATAAAATGACAAGCTCATAATTATAGACAACTGAACCTAAAAAATACAAAAACAAAAACGAACTAAGGAAACAACTAGAACAGGAACAGATTCACAGAAATGGAGATCACATGGAGGGTTATCAGTGGGGAGTGGGAGGGGGAGAGAGGGGGAAAAGTACAGAGAATAAGTAGCATAAATAGTAGGTAGAAAATAGACAGGGGGAGGTTAAGAATAGTAAAGGAAATGGAGAGGCCAAAGAACTTATATGCACGACCCATGGACATGAATTAAAGGGGCAGTAATGCTGAAGAGAATGAGGGTACTTGGAAGAGGGGGACAGAGGGGGCAAAATTGGGACAACTGTGATAGTATAATCAATAAAATATATTTTAAAAATTCACCTGGCCTGTGTAGCTCAGTGGATGGAGTGTGGGCCTGCGAACCAAAACGTTGCTAGTTTGATTCCCAGTCAGGGCACATGCCTAGATTGCAGGCCAGGTCCCTAGTAGGGGGTGTGTTAGAGGCAACCACACATTAATGTTTCATTCGCCCTCTTCCTCCCTTCCCTTCTCTTTAAAAATAAATGAATACAATCTTTAAAAAAAATTCAAAAATACAAAAATTCAAAATGCAGAGGTAAAACTTTGAAATAAATTTAAAGAGTGAATCTATCTAATATATAAAGAACTCTGAAAGTCTAGAAGAAAAAGACCAAAAAGCTGATAGAAGAATAGGCAAAGACCTGCACAGGTCACAGTAAAATATATTTAAAAAATAATGAAAAGAGTCTCAAATTCACCCATATTAATAGAAATAAAAATAAATATAAAAAAATGGTATTTTTGCTGACAGGTGACAAAAAATTCAAAAGTTAAACAGCACACCGCAGGGGCATGGCTGTTTGTCTTGGGGGGTGGTGATCGGTGCTGCAGGATCTGTCTTTTCCCCTGTACTTTCACTTTCATCCTACCCATGTGTTTATGTTTAAGTTGGGTCTTTTGCAAACAGCACAAAATTGGTTCTTGTTTTTAAAAAAAATTCAGACTGATGATCTATGCCTTTTTATTGGAATGTGTGATCTGTTTGCTTTTAATGCAGTTACTGAGAGGACTGGGTTGCAGATTGTCACATTGCTATTCATTCTTTGTTCCTTTGTCCTTCTCTTCCTGCCTTCTTTTGTTGTATCTCAATTTGTCTTCTTTCTTGGCTTTAGCTATATCTCTCTGTATTACTTTAATGGCTCTGGATTACATATGCCCCCTTCACATATCAGAGTGTACTTTAAATTCATGTAACGACTCACAGAGGAACACGGTAATCATGCCTTTTTACATATCCTCTCCCCACCACCATTTGTATTTAGCCACATTTTATACTTTTATTTCTCTTTTTCCCTTCTGTTTATAATGAGGGTCACTTTCCTTTGCCTAAAGAATTTATTTTAGTATTTCTTTCAGTGCAGGTATGATGGCAAGACATTCTCTTACCTAGCTTTTGTGTCTTTATTTCATTTTTGAACAATACTTTAGCTGGACATAGAATTCCAAGTTGAGTTCCAGAAAGACAGTGCCTATTTTCCTTTCTTTGAACTGTTTAAAAGTGTCATTTCACTGTCTTCTGACTTGCATTATTTCTGAAGAAAAGCTCATTTTTATTCATATTGTTGCTTCCCCTAAAGTACTGTATGGTCTTATTTCTTCTGTCTACTTTCAACTTTCTCTTTATCTTTGATGTTCATCAACTTGACTATTCTGTGCTTAAAAGTGGCTTTCTTTGTCCTGCTCGATGTTCACTGTGCTGTCTGAATCTGTGGATGAGAAATGTAGTCTAGCAACAGGGCTTCGAAAAAAAGAAACCTGTTGCTGCACTCCTTTCATGTGAAATATGTTTGTTGTTCAAATGCAGTGTTGTGTGGGATGCCAAGACTGGGAATAAAAACCTGGTTGAGTTTCACAAGTCTGCAGAGAGCGGTACTGGCAGAAGCGTGGCGGTGGGCAGGAAAGGCAGAGCCATCTCAACACGTGCTCCTGGATCAAATTACCAAGATCTTGCATTCCTTCGGGCCTATTCCCGACCCTAGGAGCTGGCTGTGCGGGTCTCTCCCAGCCACGCTGAGATCTGACTTTTCTTGTGGGTGGAGCAAAGAAGTGTGGTGGATGTGGGTCTTGGTGAGTAGAGGCATTAGTAAGATATTTTTAAAATTTTCATCACAAAGTTTTTAAGCAGGTTTCTTCAAAAGTGGCAGGTAAGAAAATACTTCCACAGACAAAGGAGAGTCAAAGGAATCAGCATGTTCAAAGTGCTTATCTGCCTCTTCCCAACGTGCCCGCGAGCAAACCTGAGCTCGCCAAAGAACATGTTTGGCATCCTTGCCGTAGAACGGCTGCCACAGGAGTGCAGAGGCTTCTCTCCAGAACGGTGCCTGAGCAGAAGCTCCCGTCATGCTCAGGGATGGCAGGAAGTCATCACAGGGACGGCAGGAAGTCATCACGGGCTGGGTGTTGGAAAGCACGTCAGGCCTCTAGCTGGCCTGGCTGTCAGGCCCGGCTCAGACCGCGCTCTGTCCTGGCTCAGTGGTACCTTCACTTGGTCACCACACTGTCCTGGGACTTTGTCTCTCCCTTATGCCTCAGAAAAGGAAGAGGACCTCCAGCGTGGTTCTCAAACTTGTTTAAACCATAGAATCATTTCTGAAAATTTAGAATCATTGCCTCACACCATAGAATTGTTTCCTCATATATGTTGTATTTAACTGAATATGTGGCTGGGCAACTTTTTAAAATACTATTTTTGTTTTGCTTTTCACATTTTTCCTTTTTTGCATTTTTCAGTAGGTCCTTAGTAAGTGCTAGATGCAGGGATTTTTTATTTTTTCAGCTCCAAGTCAGCTGTGTGACAAGACTGCTCTTTCCTGGTAAACACACTCAAGGTCATTGAGAGATCGTGTTGCTGCATGCTTTGTGTGTGACTAGATGTGAAAGGGTGCTTTGCTGAACAGCTTGGTAACTTCACATCTAGAAATGAAAGAACTAAAGTCATTTCCAAATTCCATACACTGCTGCTCCAGAGCCACAAGTGATAAAATTCAAACAGAGCGTAACCAGCAATAAAAATAAAACACGAACACTTTACTCCCATGGGCTTCCCACAGAGATCTAGGCCACGTGGACTCACGTGAAGGAGGGAGAGGGAATTAGATTTGAATGAAAGTCAACACTGTCAGTTTCACTTGGGTTCAGGTGATAGAGTCTGTATTATGTTCACTGTATATCCCCAACACCTGGCACTTAGTTGGTGATCAATCAGCATTTGTTCGTTGGTTGATGGACAAATTTTACTTTCCAGAGCTATTGCAGAGGGGCACCCTTTCTAACTCAAAAGGCTGATATAGCCCACAGTGGCCAGCAAGGAGTGTGAGTCTACAGGCCAGCAGTAATGCAGAGGAACAGGCTGAAAGGGGCTAAGGCTCCTGAGCAACCAGAAGGTCAGCAGATACTGATCACATGGTGGGGACCCTGCGCTGGATGTGAGAGGCTGAGCTAGCTCTTCCTGAGTGAGAGGTGGGGCCAGAACTTCTGGAGAGACAGCCTGCCGGCCCTGTCCTCCCTGGCCCTGCACAGTGCCAGCACAGGAGCGGTCCCATGGTAACCCTCTGCCAGGATGTAAACTGGGGTGGCAGCTCAGTGATGAGCACCTGCTTGAGCCTTGGAATGCTGGATGTCCTACATGGGAGGGGCATGAGGAACTGTTGGGCTCAGATCAGTGTGGTCTGGAGGGGACAGGAATTGGTGGACTCTGAGAACTCTCAGTGGTTAGCAAGGATGAAGAAGAAGGGGCAACCAGGAGACTGGAGACCAAGCTGGGCTGTTAGCTCAGAGGAGAGCAGAAAAGGGCAAGGAAAGAAATTCAGCCCAGGTGAGAATGAGAAGCTTCTCAGGCTTTGCTTCCCTCCCCTGTAGCCCCCGCTAAAAGAGAAAATGTCCAGCTCAGGAAGCTCAACACCCCCCCACCTGCCACTGTGGTGGGGCTATGTCATTGAGCTGCAGCCCCAGACTGTGCCTGCTGTGTGTCCAGCTGCACAGTGTTATTCCCTTCCTCTCTGCCTTGTAACAAGGGGAAGGAGATAAGACATTCACGCTGAGCTCAGGACCTGAGAGATTCATATTTTCTCCTAGTGGTGCTCAGCTCTGCGCTGGCAGAAGGGCAGGCCCTGGAGGTGTGGCCCGGGAAGGCTCTGGGTCACAGCTTTGCAATGGGTTTGGGGAGGTGGTGGAGGAAGGGGGAAGAGGAGGAAACAGAACACAGCATAATTGTGCCATTGGCCTTCTAAGCACAGAGCTGTTGCCTGTGCATGAGGGTTGAAGAGTAAACAAAAACCCAGCTCTTCCCATTCTGCGGAGAGACCTTTATTTACGTGGTTGCTGACACCACCTCTCCTCCCTCCCTGCAGTGTGATTTGGATTAGCTCCAGAGAAGATAATCTGGCTCCTGCAGTTTGAGGCTTTTCATGGTTTCCTTTATCCAAGGCAGGAAACTTGAGGTTTTGGTGAAAATCCGTGGTGCTGTCCCATTGCGGAATCCATGGGAGACAATGCCCTGAATCCTATTGTCACACATGAGAGGGCCCCCGGAGTCTCCCTGTAGACAGAAAGAGGGAAGGACTGAGCCAGTTCTCCTGATCCTGCCCTCCCAAGCCCCCTCAGAGAAGGCTGCCTGGCATGGCCTCCATGTAGGAGA
>PVJI01030876.1:0-13689 GCA_004026765.1 Micronycteris hirsuta
TCCTTCTGCTTCTGCACTTCCTATACTATTCTTAACCTCCCCCTGTCTGTTGTCTACCTCCCATTTATGCTACTTGTTCTGTGCCCCATTCCCACCCTCTCCCCCTACCACTCCCCTGTTGATATTCCTCCATACCTCACATAACTCCCTTTAACATTTCATATAATGAAGGCTGGGTGGTGATGAACTTCTTGAACTTGACCTTATCTGAGAAGCATTGTATCTGCCCTTCCATTCTAAATGAAAACTTTGCTGGATAGAGTATTCTTGGATGTAAGTCCTTGCCTTTCATGACTTGGAACACCTCTGTCCAGCCCCTTCTTGCCTGTAAGGTCTCTTTTGAGAAATCAGCTGACAGTCTGATGGGTTGCACCCTGCTTTCTCTCCCAGTCTGTCTGCCCGCGAATGCGGACCTGCCCAGTCCACCAGTCTCGGCCCTGCTGGGTCCGGATAAGCCGGGCACTGGCCGCGCTTCGGTCCAGCACCCCCGTCTGGGTGTGCTGCAGCCCCGTGGGAACCGCCCCTCCAACCGCGGTCCTGCCGTCTGCTCACCACCTCGCCGCGGGGTCGCCCAGCGCTCTCCCTCCGCCCTGCTCCTCCTGGCTCACCAGACTACGTATCTTCTTTAATTCCTTGGTTGTCGGACTTCCTCTCAATTAGATTTTCTGTCAGATCTGGCTGTTTTCGGTTGGGTAAATTTCTGGTTTTTTCCTTGTTTGGTTGTACGAGGAGGCATGGCACATTCACCTATGCCGCCATCTTGCCGGAAGTCGGCATTTATTTTTTAAATCTATGAGGGTAGATGATACTGTACTTTTGAGAAAAATGGCCTTTGAATGTCTCTCTTAGTCGGTAAACAGAATGTGACACATCTCATGACAGTGGAGCTTTGGAACACGGCAGAGGCGATCATTCGCATAGTGTCTGAGCACGATTTTATTGTCACCTGGCCCTCTTCCCCTCCCACTCCTTTGAAAGGGGTTGTGCTACACTTTTTCTATCCCTTTCTCATATGCTGGGTGTTTGGGGAGACAAATATTGGATTGGCCAAAAAGTAACATTTGTTTTTTTTTTCTGTAAGATGGCGCTAGTAGCACTTAGTTGTCTTGAACTTTATTCAAAACGATTTTGTTAGATTGCATTGTGACAGCTGCCATATCAGTGTGCATTTTAAAAAACATGAAAATTGATGAATTTGTATGTAGCCATTTTAATGTTGACGTGGAAGAGAAAATACACAACATTTTTGGCATATTACGCTTTTATTGTTTCAAGAAAGGTAACAATGCAACTGAAAGGCAAGAAAAGATTTGTGCAGTATCTGGAGAAGGTGCTGTGACTGATCGAACGTGTCAAAAGTGGTTTGCAGCCCGGCTGGTGTAGCTCAGTGGATTGAGCGCGGGCTGGGAACCAGAGGGTCCCAGTTTGATTCCCAGTCGGGGCACATGCCTGGGTTGTGGGCCAGGTCCCCAGCGAGGGCCATGTGAGAGGCAACCATACATTGCTCTTTCTCCCTTCCCTTCTCCTCTCTCTGAAAATAAATAAATAAAATCTTTAAAAAAAAAAAGTGGTTTGCAAAGTTACATGCTGGAGATTTCTCACCGAATGATGTTTCGCGGTCGGATAGACTAATTGAAGTTGATAGTGAGCAAATTGAGACATTAACTGAGAACAATCCACCTTATACCACATGGGAGACAGCCGACATATTCAAAATATCCAAATCAATAGAGCTGTTGGTGACAATGAAAAATGTGTCTTTCAGTTTACGGAAAAAAACCACCCGGACTTTTGGGCCGACCCAGTATTTCCTTAGTTCTGGGTCTCCACATTGAGAGGAACTGTCCCTGGGGGTCCTCACCCACATGCAGACCTGGCGCACACACCAAGGTCCTGGGCTTTGAGCCAGCGTTATAATGGGATGAGGCTTTGGGAGAGGGATGTCAGTTGTTGAGGCCCAAATGGCAAAAGAAGCAAGTGACAGTGAAAAAAGTCTGTCCTTGTTTTTCAGTAATAATTAGGAGGACAATATCAGAAAAACTAGAGTGAAGGGGATGTGGGCTGGTGGGGATGGTTTGGGAGGCCCAAAGGAAAAAGAACAAAGAGGAAAACGGACTCCGCAGAGCCCGGGACGGCGCACACTTGCGTCTGCAGCCTTACGGCACCGACCGTGCAAGATCAGAGACCCCAGGGGGCTTGTCCACAGGCGCATCGGCGGTGAAATGGGGAAGGTGGTTTATTATCGTGGGGAAGGTTTACTGTTTGAGGACAGACTTGGTTTTAAATGTCTGTTCTGCGCTTACCTTGGGCAGGCTATTTTACACCCGTTGGGTGGTCTCTTATAGATGTTTTTTGCTCTTGTGTATGGTTTTGGGATTATGTCAATGTATTTGTTGGAACCCTTAGATTGTTGATGATTAGCTCTAGTGTGACAGGCAGTTGGCCTAGAACTATCTCTGAGGGACCTTCTGACTTTCGAGGTCTGAAGCCGACTTAGTAGTAACCGATGCTTCAACCCTAGTGACCGATAATGACCGATGACAATGGCCCTTTGGCTACTCAGTCCTGTTCCTAGACCAAAGCAGTTTATAATCATTTGTTTTTATAAAATGAAATAGAAAACAGAAGACGGGCTCCGATTATTTTGCACGACAGAAATCACATTCTGAACAACTGACTTAGCATTCACGCTTGAATCTCTGACGCATTCACCAGGTCAGAATACTCTGGAAAAGCTGACAGGTGTGTGTGCTACTTCCGGGACCCAAACCCGATGTCCAGGTGTAGCTGCATGAAGAAGGAGGCCGTTGTGGGTGAGTGTCCAATCCTGATGTCTTGTAAAACAGGGGTGGAGTCCAGCCCTTTCAGGCAAATCCTGATTTACCCTGTTGGAGAGTAGATCCCAGGTCCTCTTCGTCCTGGTCATCCTGGGCCGAAAGGAAGACATTTAACCTTGACTTACATCCTATGCTGCTGGGTCTTTCCATATAACATCCTATTTAACCCCTGAGAAATGCTTTCTATTATCTCCATTTCAATTCCTCAAATGCCCAAGGTCTTGTTTGTTTGTTTGTTAGCTTTCTCTCCCCCTGGAATGGTCCTCCTCCGCCTCTCTGCCCCATGAACCCCCACTTGGCCTCCACAGCTCGCCCCAGGTGTTACTACTTCAAGGAAGCCTTCCTCACCCCCTTGGTTTTTGTTTCCCTTCTCCACCCTCATCACACAGTCTCTCTCAGTAAGCACAGCAACCATGTGATTAGTTGTCCAATATCCGTCATTCATGCTGAAAGTACACGTTAGCGCCGCGGGGAGGGGGATGTGTCTTTGTCATTTTTCTGTGTTATTTGGGGTGCCAGGTAGAGCTCTTTATGCAGAGCTACTCAGGAAATATGGACTAATTATGGCAAATGATTGCCATCATCAGGACCCGAATGCCTATTATTCAACTGCAAATCTTTCTTTCTTCAAGTTACACCACAATTGAACCACGCAAGAAGTGTTTCTCAATGCAATTACCCAAGAGGTTCTTCCTCAACTCTATGGCAGTTTTAAATTGGCAACCTATCTATAAAAGTTATTCATTAATCTTAGATGCTGGCTGGGGTGTGGTTTGGAGACAAGGAACTGAAAGCTTGCAGCAAATTTCCCGGTTCTGTGTGAGTGTGCCCTTCAGACCAGTCCCATGGATCTGAGCAGCTGTTTTTGAGGAAAGGTAGTGGGAAGGCTCCGGGATTTTATGTCCCATTAGGAAAATTGACGTCTTTGCTGGTTTACAGTGGTTCTGACTCCCTGCTGAGCTCCAAATTGCTTGTTCGGCGGAAAAGCAAAACTTGGCAGCCAATGTCTGAAATGAAGATCCCCCGGACTTTTGAGGAGCAAACGGAATGCATCGTGGACTTTCTTCTGAAAGACTTCTTAGGCATGCGTTCGCCGGCTGCTGCCACCCGGAGCCTGTGTGGTGCAGATGAAGTGGATTCAGGTAAGGCTCCTGGCCGAGGCGGTGCTAGCAGGTCCGTAGGAGAATCTGAGCATGGTCTCTGATTTCCATTGAAGTTTCAGAAGGAAAACTCGAAGCGTTCAGCAATACCTGGAGTCTTTATGGAAAGGAAAGAGATTTCTCTGTGAAGGGAGACTTTCTGACTGTTGGCTTTGATAGAACGTTGAAGGTTTTCCCGGGAGGGAGGGATGCCAAAATTGATTACGCACCTACAATGCCCAGATTCCTGGGACTTGCCTTCCCTTCAAACTCTGTGACAACTGGGACTGTGTTCCCTCTGTTTTAGGAGAGGCTTGCTCCTTTGACGTGGCCATCATTGCCGGTCGCCTTCGGATGATGGGGGACGAGTTCAATGAAGAACTGGAAACTCCTGCCAGAAGCATCATCGAAGAAACTGCTCGGGGACAGGTCAAGTTTCTACTGCTTTCTATTTACTGCTTTTTGTGCCTAGCTATTTCAGATGCCCTTTTCTTACTGCTCCTGTAGGAGTGTGACCAGGAATGTTCTGTGAAAGATTTGGGGACTTACATGTATTCAGGGAGCTAGGGCAGGAATTCTCCAATTGCCACTTCCTTAGGAGTGCAGCAAGACCTCAGTGGTGTTGAGGTGGAAGGCTTTTGGCTCATGGACTGGACACCGTTCACATTGCTTCTATTCATTTTTTGTCCAAGCCGTGCTTGGTGGCCCAGAGCCTACCTATAGCACTTTATTCTTTTATGCACCTGTTTTAATAGCTATTCTTCTGGACATGGGCATCCCCCCGACCCAAGGGTCAGCAGTGATATTATATACAGGAAGGATAGGCAGTTGACAAGTTTGATGCAATGAGGGGTGAGGTACAGGAGCCCACGAGGGCACATCTGGCCCTGCAGCGGAATGCTGGTTACTAGCAATAGCACTGGGACTCTGTATTGGCTATAAAGACCACAGGCAATATTCTAGAAGATGTTACTCATTAATATCGATAATGGTAGTTTATAGGAATTTTTCACTTACCGTGTGCCAGGGGATATTCTGAATGCTTTACAGTTATTATCTGATTTGATCCCTGCTCTACTCTATGAGGTACTGGGGAAACCGTCGTCCATAGCCCTACCTCTCCCTGTCCTCAGATAGCGCTGTGAGAACGAAGAGCCAGCCCATCTTGCTCACTGCCGTGGTCACACAACCTGGAAAGCGCCCAATACGTAATACGCTCTCAACAAGTGTTTCCTGACTCGATATACATTTAAACAGGGAAGGACCCTGAGAACCAGGGAAATAAGTAGTGAGGTTACGCAGTATTTTTTTTTTCCTTTTCTTTTAAAAAAATTTATTTTTCCCCTACAGTTTACATTCCGTATTATTTTGTAATAGTTTCGGGTGGGTAGCCTAGTGGTTAGAAAATCATATATTTTCCAAAATGTTCCCTCCCCCGATTTCCAGCACCCACCTGGCACTGTACCTAGTTATGACAATGTTATTGACTACATTGTCTATGCTGTACTTTACATCCTTACACAGTAAGTATGGATGTTAAGATCTGGACCCAGACTGACCCCAGAACCATTATGCTTTATTCTTCCTGCTTAATACAGCTTGGGCGGCGTGCCTACTGAACACGCTGGCAGATCTAGCTTTATTACGCCTGACCGCTTGCATGGACGCTTTTCCCAGGTGGCTGAGAGCTGAGTCTACTTTTCATTTATTAATTAGAAACTATTCTTTAGACAGCCTCAAACTCACAGAAAAGCTGCATATATTGTACAAAGACTTTCCCGCCCGAATCATTTAATAGTAAGTAGCGAACATGATATTTCATCACCCCCATAATCCTGTTATATTTCCATGAAGCAAGGGCATTCTGTTATGTAACCACGATCTAACCATCAAAATGAGAAAATTAATTATCAAGGACACATTTTCATCCCATCCTAAGGTCCCATTCACTTTTGCCAAATGTTCCAGTCCATGTCATTTACAGCAAAAAGATACAGGCCAGAGTCCGGTATTGCGGTAAGTTATGCCCTTTGAGTCTCCTTGAATCGGGAGGAATTCCTTAGCCCTTCATTGAGTTTCATGGCTGCAATGCTTGAAGATTATACGGTTCGATTATTTTGTGGAATGCCCCTTAATTTGGGTGTGTTTGGTATTTTCTCATTAAGTAGATTCAGGAGATACAGCTTCTGTAGGGAAATCACAGAAGTGTTGCTGGTCATTCTCATTCGGTCAAGTGGCACTCATTTCAGGTTGTCCCATTACTGGTGGTAACTGTAACCACTTAAAGTGGAGTCTGCGAGCCTTCTCCTCCCCACTGTGAAGTTACTCTTTTCCCTTTTGTAGTTACGTGTTTAGTAGGGAGGGACTTTGAAACTGTGTAAATATCCCATAGCTCATCACAATTTCAATCTATTCATTTATTTTGTACATCAACATAGACTCATGAATTCCTACCTCATTCAATGGGTTATACTGTGTTACTATCATTATTTTTTAAAAGACTTTATTTATTTTTAGACAGAGGGGAAGGGAAGGAGAAAAAGAGGGAGAGAATCATCAGTGTGTGGTTGCCTTTCGTGTGCCCCTTACTGGGGACTTTGGTCGGCAACCCAGGCATGTGCCCTGACTGGGAATCGAACTGACGACCCTCTGGTTCACAGGCTGGCACTCAATCCACTGAGCCACCCCAGCCAGGGCTACTATCATGATTTATTTGAATGTTCTCATTGCCCAGCTTTGGCCAGTGGGAGTCTTTTCCATCTGAACTGTGCCTTTTTGGCATGACCCTGCCATTCTCTGAGTACTTCCTTAATTTCTAACAGGAGACCTGTCTTTTGCAGTCCCAATCTGGAAATCAACCATTCTCTAGGGAGGTCTGGTTTCTTTTAATGGGAAGCCATATTTGGGTATGAAGATCTAGGTACCCTTCCGTGGATGCCCTTCTCAGCTCGTTTGGGCTCTGGCACCCTGCTCTGACTGCCACGGGTCGCCCCTACATCACACTGCAGTAAGATCTTGCTTGGCCCTACCTAATGGCTTTTAAACCACATTTTTGGGGGAAGGACAAAGGAAAAGAAAATATTATTATTAGTATTATTATTTTTACTTTAGACATTCCCAGACTTCAGTCATTCAAACAATACCTGCACAGTTCGGTCAGTTGTACTATCCTGTACTTCATAATTTTCTCTCAAATCATTCTGTTTCTCTTTCAATCATTTGGTTCATCCTAGGCAATACTATCTGAAATCGTGGGTCTACTTCTGGTTTTTCTCATAGCGATTACAGTCAACACAAAACTAAAGTGAGAAAAGTCGATCCATTTCCTCCCTAAGGTTACCTAGCTACAACCGGTGGTACCTTGGCCGCTCTCGGGGAAACACGTGCTTTGCTGGGTTCCTGCACCTGCAGCCTCCTGCACTTTCTAGTGCTATTCCACTGATCCTGTCCCGTGTCTCTCCCCAGGTAGAAGCTGTCCTTCAGGATACAGTAAACACCCTCAGCAATGCCTGGTGTGCTCAGGATTCTAGCTTAGTTTACGAGAAAGCCTTTTTGGTAGTGTCAATGAAACTCCTTCAATGTGTGGTCCACGTGGCTCCTACAATGGCAAGACAGGTGGCGACCCCCATAACAAATCTGATCAATGGGAATGGCGCCATCCGGGAGTTCATCCAGGCCCAGGGAGGTTGGGTAAGTCTGCCGGGGCCCCGGGCTTTGCTAGGCATTTGCTACTGATGCCTGGGACTAATACCTGGGACTCCAGTGTATGATTCTTCCTGTAAGTTGGAAACCGAGCAGGAAAACATGCCTCCCTACTTTGCTAAAAGTGCCAGGATGGTTTTTTGCCACAAGCATTCAGAAGCTCGGCCTATGGACATTGGACTGCAGAGTCATGCTGCCTAACATACTGGCTGCTAACTATGTAAAGCAGATTTCCAGTCCCTCCACCTCTGTAAAGTGCATTTGTGGTTAAGTTCTAGTCTCAACCTGCCTTCACCCTGTTACCTGGTGAATTCCTGGGTCTTTGCCGAACATCTTCGGGTGTCTGTTGAATCATCTTAGTGTTTGTTATCTAATAAAAAACAAGTAGTGTTCTCTGTGGTGGTGAGAACTACGTAGCGGGCGCTCTAAGCCCATGTCTTAGTCATGGTCGGGACCTCTGCTCTATAGAGCACTCCCCTTCATCGCCACGGTCAGCAGAAGCCCTAGCAGGAGCTGCATCCCCTGTGGGTACCTGTAGATCATCCCTGGTTTCCTTAGGAAGTTCCCGATGACCACCTCTTTGACTGTTGGGTACTCCTTGTCCTTCCCAGGAAAATGTGGGGAGCTGAAGAGGAGGCGGAACCGTTCCCCAGCCTGGACATCTCTTTCTCTTTGACGGATCAGGTGATTGATTTCTGGCAATTAAAACAGACAAACAACCAAATAAAAAAAAAAAAAAAAAAACACTTACTGAGCTTGGCTGTATAATTTATTTTTCTATTGATAAAGTCGGGAGAGGATTCCAGAGGGCCACAGAGATGTTATACTTTCTGTTTTTATATGAGTGGTAATGAGGTTCTGTTGAAGCAAAGACCTCCAGACACAAAGCAATGACTTGTTCATAGTGGAATTCCAGGCCATCCAGGGCAGGCCTTTGCTGGAGTCATTCTGGGGAAAAGAGGGCGTGCAGTAAACTATTCCTTCAGATCGAGCCCCGTCTTTGGTTAAGAATCTGGTCTACTGATTTTGTAGTCAGAAGGATTTCAGGGAGGTTTTTGGTTGGGACATCTTGTTACTTTAAGTTGAAGATTTTCTTTTAAATTCATAACCTAAATTTCACGTTAATTTCGCCTGAGCAGAATTATTTTATGCTTTCTCAAGGTTGGAAGTAAAAAAAAAAAAAAGATAGCAGTTTGTTCATGTGCTCTTCTATCAGAAAGGTCAGAGGAAGACAAAACACCTGTCTTTTCACTGCCACCGAGCTCAGGAAGTGCTGGCCCACATCCAGGCGGTAGGGCCATCGCACAGACCACAGTGACTTTCAAAGTGTGGCCCACAGGTCCCTCGTGGACCTTGTGAATTGCTGATGTCCGGGTCCCATCCCTGGAGATTCTGCCTCTGTAGCGGTGGGCTGGGGCCTAGGCTCCTACCCGTCTCACCGGTTCCACGGGTGATTCTGATGTACGGATAGCGTTTGAAAAGCACCCCTTTAGAGCAGGGCCTGGCAAGTTGTAGCTCACAGGACAATGCGGCCTGCTGCTTTTTTTTTTTTTTTTGTAAACAAAGTGTTATTGGACTGCAGCTATGCTCACTTGTTCTCATGCGATCTGACTGAAGACTGCTGTGCAGAGTTGAGTAGTTATGGCAGACACCGCATGGCCCCTTAAAGCTGAAAATATTTACTCTCTGGCCATTTAAGTTTGCAGGCCTCTCCGCTAAAGCTTAATGAACATTTCTCCTTGAGTTAATTAAACTCTGTTGCAGTCCTGATGATTCCTGGCAAACACAATTGTAGACAAGGGAACACTTTTTTACAGAATTTAGTCCGAGGGGGTTTGCACAGTCTGTGACTTCTGGGTTGTCCAGAGACGGTGGATGGAGGTAACGGGAAGCAAAGCGTAAGGTTTGTGTGGTCTGTGCATCTCACAATAGTTTTTAAAAATCTCATAGATTAGTAAGCAATGATCAAGTAGAGACGCCATCTAAAACCCCCAAACCAGATTACCTCCCTCCCTCCAGGCAGGAAGGAAAACATTATTCTATTTTAAAGAGGTGTTAATGTCTTTGGCTAAAGTTTACACAGCTAACCACATCCCCTCCCTTCAGCCAGCCAGCTACCTGGCCCCCCTAAATGCGTAAAAATAAAGACACAGCGCTGCTAATTATTTCGACTTTTCTTTTTTAAATTACGTTTTATTGATGATGCTATTATAGTCATCCTGATTTTTCCCCCTCTGCCTGCCTCCACCCAGTGCCCCCTACTCCCTCAGGCAATCCCTCCATCATTGTTCTGGTCCATGAGTCACGTGTACAAGTTCTTTGGCTACTCCATTTCCTACACCGTACTTTACATCCCATGGCTATTCTGAACTACCTATTTGTACTTAATCCCCTCACCTCTTCACCCGTTCTCCCCCTCCCCCCTCCACCTGGCAACCTTCTCATAACTAACTTCTCTTGCTTTTTAGAGTCTCTCTTATCTTTAACCTTTGGCCTTTCAATTATGGTGTGTCTGGGAGTGGGCCTCTTGGCATCCATCATAATTGGGACTCTCTGTGCTTCCTGGACTTGCATGTCTATTTCCTTCACCAAATTAAGGATGTTTTCTTTCACTGTTTTTTCAGAGAGATTTGCAAATGCTTAACTCTTTCTCTTCTCCTTCTGGCACCCCTCTGAGGTGAATGTAGGACCTCTTAAGGTTGTCCCAGAGGCTGTTTTTACTATCCCCTTTTTTGGGGGGATTCTTTTTCTTCTTGTTGTTCTGCGCAGTTGTTTTTTGCTTCCTTATGTTCCAAATCACTGATTTGGTTCTTGGCTTCATCCACTCTACTGTTATTTCCCTGTACATTGTTCTTTATTTCAATTAGTGTATCCTTCGTTTCTGACTGGGTCTTTTTTATGCTGCTGAGTCCTCACTAAGTTCCTTGAGCATCCTTATAACCAGTGTTCTGAACTCTGCCTCTGATAGATTGCTTATCTCCATTTCACTTAGCTCTTTTTCTGGAGTTTTGATCTGTTCTTTCATTTGGGCTGTGTTTCTTTGTCTCGGCAGCCACCCTGTGTTTGTTTCTATGTATTAGGTAGAGCTACTTTGATTCCGTGTCTTGACTGTGTGGCCTAATGTAGTAGGTGCCCTGTAGGGTCCAGTGGCACAGCCTCCCCTATCACCCAGGCTGGGTACTTGAGGTGCACCCTTTGTGTGGTCTGAGTACACCCTCCCTTTGTAGGTGAGGCTTGGTTGCTGCTGGCAGATCAAGGGGAGGGATTTACCCAGACCAGTCAGCTGCAAGGGCAAGGACTGGCTGTGACCACTGACCGCCAACCTCTGCCCTCCATGGAGGATCAGCTGTGTAGGGGCAGTGTGGTGGTGCTCCAGTGTGGTCTGTAGCTGTCCACTTCTTGGGGTTTCGCAAGAGAAAGTGGTCCTGGGTTTCCCAGGTGGTGCAGGCCAAGGTCAGCCCCTACCTGTGCTTTTCCTGGGGCCACATAGCTGAGCTATAGTAGTCTGAGAGGGCTGCTACCTGTGCTGGGCTTGGAGACTCTCAGGTGAAGCCAAGCTGTGAATCTAGGCTGGCTGCTGCTGGGGCTCACTGAAGCGGCTGTTGCTTGTTTGATAGGATTTAGGAGCCCGGACCAGCCATTCTTCTGGAAAAGCAGCTTGGGTGGGCCCATAACTTGGGTGAGGTACAGCCTCTGTGGATCTCCAAGGTGGGTCACACAGTGTTAGCCAGGTTGATGGTGTCTCAGATATGGCACCAGCCTACCAGCTCTGTGGGGGGAGGGTTCAGCAAAGGGACAATGGCCTCTGCTCTCCCCAGTGCCAGACATTTCTGTCTCTCTCTGTGTACCACTGGTGCCCTTCAAGCTGCCACCCTGGTGCTGGAGCCCAGAGGGAGTGAGTCCGAGTAGGTGAGTCCGTGTGTGGGGTCCCCAAGAGGAACTGCTTAGGGCTCCAGCAACCTCCTCCACCAACTCAATCCCCATGGTTTTCGCAGCGAGAAGTTGTGGGGACTTCTCTTCCTGGCACTGGAACCCTGGGCTGGGGGGCCTGGTGTGGGGCTGGGACTCCTAGCTCCTGAGATATCCCTTCCGAATTTTTTTCCACATGGATGTGGGGCTGGCCCTCTCTACTTCCTCCTCCCAGTCTGGATGGGTGTGATTTCTTCAATTCCATAATTGTCAGACTTCCATTCCATTCCAATAGTCAGAGATTCCAATCGAGACTTCCAAGTCGATTTTATAGTTTTCAAACTTCCATTCACCTCGATTTCTGATGCTCCTGAATGATGGTTGTTCTATATTTTAGTTGTAATTTTGATGTGCTTGTACCATGTCTGCCTACGTCGCCATCTTCACTAGATATTTTGACTTTTTCAAGTTAGGCTCTTTATTATTGGATAAATTGCAATAGGTTAGCAAGCCAGAAATGAGATTTCATATTTCTCTTTAGTAGAAATTACCTTCCTTTCTATCAATTGAAGGTACTTGATGTGTTCCTTTGTCCCTTACATTACTATAAACTCAAAATGGTTAGTTTCATGGTATTTGACCTTTAGGCAAAGTCACTGTTTTCCACTTTGACTAATGCTTTTCTGTTCATGAAATAAAATTCTGTCTATGCATTCGAACTAGTTCTCAGCAAGTGCAATCTCAATTGAATGATATTTTGGGTTGACCAAAAAGCCCGTTACATTTTTTCCATAAAATGAAAGACACATTTTTCATTTTCACCAATAACTTTATTGATTTGGATATTTGAGTACGTCAGCTATTTCCCACTATTGGCTTCTAGTGGGTAGAGCCAGCGGTGCTGCTAAACTACTTCCAATGTATAAGACAGCCCCACAGCAAAGAATTATTTGGCCAAAATGTCAATGTTACCAAGAAACTTCACAAACCACTTTTGACACATTTGATCAATCACAGCACCTTCTCCATACACTGCACAAATCTTTTTTTGAGTTTCAGTTGTGTTTTTACCTTTCTGGAAATGATAAAGCATAATACGCCAAAAATGTTGCGTATCTTCTTCCATTTTCAGTATTAAAATGGCTGCACAAAAATTCACCAATTTTGGTAAGTTTTTTTAAATGCATGCTGAAATGACAGCTGTCACGGTACAATCCAAAAAAATTGTTTTGAATGAAGTTAAAGACGACTAAGCGCTACTAGAGCCATCTTATGGAAAAACCTCAATGAATATCTTGGCCAACGCAGTATAAACCTATGTCTCAAAATGCAGAATATATATTGAAAAAATTGAGAAAATTTATTGTAAACACAATGGCTACCTATGGAATCTTATTTCCTCTATCATTTCATTATAAAATACAATTGTAGTGTTCCACATAAATGGTAATTTCATTATGAAACACAGAAATCACGTTGAAGAATGTGGAAACCTCAAGTTACATTTAGAAAGGAAGATGATTGTTCACGGCCCTGGGAAGTCCTACCGGCTGAGGGGCTTGTGTGAGGAAGGCGTCTGCCTCAGCTTGGGAACCCCGTTGTTCTATGAACCCCAGTCACAGAGGAACCCCGAGCTAGGGGGCCCGGCCCCGTGTGCCGCAATACGATTGTGACCGTCACATTCCCACCCTTCTCCTTTCCCACGGTTCTATAATGCGGTCTGTTCAGTTCCTTTTTCTTTCCTCTGAAAAAATGGGAAATGTGTGCTTATTGATCTGCCGAGCCATTTGAAAGGTCAGGTGTTTTTGAGGTGGTTTTTCTGACGACACACTTGTGACTTTCCCATTAGAAAGTCAGTGTCAGTACCTAGTGGGGATCAACCAGGATTCGGGCTTCTCCTAGCACTTCCCATAGAAGCAGGTGGCGTTTTCATCTTTCTCTGCAGGGACTTACTGACTGTGAGTGACTCTTCTGTGTGTTTGGTTTCTGACAGAGTCGGAGCAAGCAGCAGGAAGAGAGGGGCTGGGGGAGACTGAGAGATTACCGGGAGGCCAGGAGAGCGATAGTGGTGTAAACCCGGGAGAAACTACGGGGAGAGCGGA
>PVJI01030877.1:0-12500 GCA_004026765.1 Micronycteris hirsuta
TAGATTTTTAGAAGCAGGACACTGGAAATTAAACATTTTGATAGTCATTGCCAAATTGCCTGAAGCTGTGCCAATTTGTACCCACAATGACAGAATATGAGGGCCCTTATTCCCCCACTTTGATGTTTTTTTAAAGTGTTGCTCATCTTTTAAAACTTTAATAATGGTATCTACTCATTCTTTGAATGGTGAGCAGTATCAACACATCTTTTTGTGTTACATAATTGGCTACTTCTGTATTATCTCCTGTGATGCTCTTGATGGTTGTAAAGTGGATAGGGTATTTCTTCCCTGTACCTTCTTCCTGTTTTCCAGAGGAAGGACCAGATGCCCAGAGAAATGCTGGGTTAACCAGGATCGTATAGGGAAATGGGGGCTGTTATTCTCTCCTTTCCAAGAGAACGCCCTGTTTCACAGTTATCTCTTTTGTTCCGTGCAAGTCTAAGAGCCAACGATACTCTTTGGCTTCACAGGGAAAGTGTGGTGTTGGTGTGAGGTCGCAGTCTACCGGTTGCTTCCCTGTCCTCCCCCCTTGCCTGCTCCTGCAGCCCTCAGAGCTAGCAGCTTGGCCCCGAGACTGTGGGCTGCCCCAGGAATAGCACTCAGTAGGGAGGGTGTCCGGACTCCTGACGTTACTTTCCAGGCTTGGCTCGTCTCCCCTCCTCTCACACCAGTGCTGGGACTCCACTGTGCCCTTGGGCAGTCTCCTGCACATCCTCCGCTCCTCTCTCCCCAGTGTCTCACCTGCGGCCTCCTGTGTGTGCCAGTAACGCCCCCTGCTGCAGACGGCTAAAACAGCAGCCCAGGAAAGCCTTGGTGGTGATTTGTCTCAGCGATAGCTGAAAATCCAGTTCCCTTTGGTGTCCCCTGCCTGGGTGGGGGTAGAATAGATTTTTTTGGTAGGATCGCAGTGTTAGCACTGGGAATTCCTGCCATCCCCTTAACCTGCCTATTTCTTTCTGTCCCCGAGCCAGGGGTTGGTACCCATAGTGATGCCAACGGCTCATGGGGCAGGGCCATGGTGTTGCTTTCAGGCAATAAATATGTGTCTGCCACTTACAGGGTACCATCTTGGTTTTCTAGGAATTGGTTCCACCCTAAAGAAAGAAAGCTAGTACATCAGTAAACAAGGTGCAGAAAAAGAATACCACACTCCTCCTTCTATAACAAAGATGGAGAGTATGTTCTCTGATATTGCTTATAAATGCATGGAAATATCTGAAAGAATATGTAGGGGGTGTTATGGCCTAGGAAGACTGGGGACAGGGATGTGAGACTTCTCACTGTGTGTCTGATGATACTTTGATTTTAGACCAGAGAAATTAAATAAATTAAAACAGAAAAAAGTAAATGGAGTGCCTACACTTTTGAGGCCTATCTGCCAGGCTCAGGGAGACAAAGAAGTCTGGAGAATTTTAGGCGCTAAATTATATAGGATTGGCCCTATGTGATTCAGGGACGGGCTGAAAGAGCTGGGGCCTGAAAGCCAGTACAAGGGTGGTCACATCCTGTGCTGAAAGCCTCTCCCCTCCCCCTTCCTGACTGCTGGCTTTGAAAGCACTTGGGCCCCAGCCTGAGTGGTCTGTGCGGAGTTCTCTCTGACACTGGGCACAGGGCCCAAGGACCCACGAATTGCCTAGTCAGTGCTTGGTCTTGGGACCTGACAAATATGTCATGGACTTTGGAGGCTAATATTGGAGACTGGCCCCAGACCTCAGGGTCAGGCTGAGCCTGAGGTGAAATTTCAAGAGGCACAGCTAAGGGGATGGAGTCTGGCGACAGGCAGCATCAGAAGTCCAGGCCGCCCAAGATTGCGTAAGCCTCCCTCAAACCCTTTCTTCTGTTACCGATCAAGATAGCAGAGTTCCCACTGTTCCCCATGTGGCCGCCGTCTGCTCTCCTTTGGTGAACACTTCTTTCCCAGATCTAAACCAGGAGGCCTTATTCAGAGTGAGCTCTGCGTCCGTGTGTGTTGACTTCACTTAGTGCCTCCCTCCGGTGCTAGTGTGCCAAGGATCTGTACAAGGCCCAAACGGTTTCTTCTAGTGTTTTCTTAACTGATTGCTGCCTGCTGTCTGGTCCAATGTAGAATTCTACAACCCAGTTGGACGGACTGGGATGCCACACGAAGAATTGTGTCACTCCTGTAGTGAGAAACTTTGTTAGTTCACTCCCATCTCTGACTCCTGCTGCCCACAGATGGGGAAATCACTTCCAAGCCAATGGTGCTGTTTCTGGGACCGTGGAGCGTCGGCAAATCCACCATGATAAACTACCTCCTCGGGTTGGAAGACACTCGCTACCAGCTTTATACAGGTAAAAGTGAGATTTTCTTGTGTGATTCTTGGTCCTTCAATGTGATGCGTAGAATCACTATGAAAAGAACAAAACATTTACATGTATCTTCAATATAGTAATGAAAATTGCATACAATAAGCCAGAAGCTACATTTCTTTCTTTTTTTTTTTAAAGATTTTATTTATTTATTTTATAGAGAGGGGAAGGGAGGGAGACAGAGAGGGAGAGAAACAGCAAGGTATGGTTGCCTCTCACATGGCCCTCACTGGGGACCCGGCCCGCAACCCAGGCATGTGCCCTGACAGGGAATCGAACCGGGACCCTCTGGTTCCCAGCCCGCGCCCAATCCACTGAGCTACACCAGCCAGGGCAGAAGCTACATTTCTGTTGGTAGCAGCATTATTTACAATACGTAAGAGGTGGACAATCCAAATATCTATCGATGGATGAATGGATAAACAAAATGTGGTTCATCCATATAGTGAAATATATTTTTTAAATGTATTTTTAAAGAAGTTATTATTTATTTATTTTTAGAGAGGGGAAGGGAGGGAGAAAGAGAGGGAGAGAAACATCAATGTGTGGGTGCCTCTCGCATGCTCCCCACCGGGGACAGGCTCACAACCCAGACATGTGCCCTGATGGGGAATTGAACCAGTGACCTTTTGGTTCGCAGGTCGGTGCTCAATCCACAGAGCCACACCAGCCAGGGCCATACAGTGAAATATTATTCAGCCCTAACAAGTTATAAAGTTCTGATACATGCTATAACATGGATGAAACTTGGGGATATTATGCTCAGTGAAATAAACCAATTTGTCACATGACTCCACTTATATGAGGTCCCTAGGGTCATCGAATTCATAGAGAGAGAAGGTAGAGTGGTGGTTGTTGCCAGGGGCTGGGGAAGGTAGGAATGGGGAGTTAGAGTTTAACAGACATGTGTAGGTTTGGAGTGATGAGCACGTTCTGGAGATAGATGGTGGTCATGGGTGGACATGAAATACTTAATGCCACTGAACTGTACATGTAAAATGGTTAAAATGGTAAATCTCACGTTCTGTGTATTATCATGGTTAAAGTCACTAGCTTAGCAAGCCTAGTATCCAATTCTAGTGGCAAACCCTTCCTGAAAGACCTTGCTTACCCACTGTGTGTAGTTCTCTTCCTCAGAGCTGACTGTGTTCCTGCTAACCTTGTGCCTATGTGTGCAGGCGCTGAGCCCACCACCTCTGAGTTCACGGTCCTCATGCACGGGCCCAAGCTAAAAACCATCGAGGGTATTGTCATGGCGGCTGACAGTGCCCGGTCCTTCTCACCCCTCGAGAAGTTTGGCCAGAATTTCCTGGAAAAGTTGATTGGCATCGAGGTTCCGCACAAACTTCTAGAGCGAGTCACTTTTGTGGATACACCAGGCATCATTGAGAACCGCAAGCAGCAAGAAAGAGGTAATTTAGCGCTCATATCTGACACAGGGTGAGCTTTATTTTAGAAAACTGTTTTTAACAGTGGGTGGTAGACAAGCAGGGGAGAAGAAATGTGGCCAGCCTTGTCAAGCATCAGGGGATGTGTTCTTTGCTTCCAGCCCCTTCTGGTTGTCACTGTGGTGTCACTTAGGTGTGGAGTACCTTGTCCTTTTACCTCCCCAAGGACTGATCTGGTGGGGAGGTGATCATTTTTTCCCAGGAGGAAACTGATGTTCTTTGTAAGTAGCTCCTCAAGGTCCGTGCTGGGTCTGAGCTGCCTTTGGGAGGCCCAGGCTGTCCTGGCTAATTAAGAGCCTGGACTAATTGGATCCCAGTCCAGGTGTACTTGACCTCTGACTAACCTGGGCCCGGGTTGAACCTGACCTTTAATTCTTCCTGCTCTACCAGACCTGCTTCAACATAAGCTTGTAACAAAAGCCCTACTTGCCTTCAGGTGTCAGAGGAGTGCCTCTTTGGGCCTGGCAGGCACTAGACTATAGCGTGGGCCACTGAGAATCGCCACACTCAGGGTTATCTGCAGGGAATGAGTCATAATGGCATTTGTAGGGTATGTGACCGGAGATGACAGATCTCAGTTAATGGCTGTCACGCCCATTTTGGTTATAACCAGACTGTTTTATGGCTAGTAATAATATTATCACTAATAATTATAATAGTAAATTAACCTTTATTATGCTCAAGTACCTGTCAGATAATGTTATGCATCATTGGTTAAATTTTTTTAAAAATTTCATTTATTTATTTTTAGAGAGAGAAGGAGGGAGAAAGAGAGGGAGAAACAGCAATGTATGGTTGCCTCTCACATGGCCCTCACTGGGGACCTGGCCTGCAACCCAGGCATGTGCCCTGACTGGGAATCGAACTGGGACCGCTTGGTTCCCAGCCCGTGCTCAATCCACTGAGCTACACCAGCTAGGCCATTATTGGTTAATTTTGTAAAAAGTTCCCAAGAGAGGTATTCCTAGTCTCCTCATTTTGGAAATAAGAAGTTAAAGGAATGAAAATATATCGAGCACCTACTATGTGGCAGTTTTAGTTAAGTGTTTTCCTATATTTGTAGCAACACAGTGATCTTTATATCAACTTAGGCTTCATAGTTCTTGTCATTTTGTAGCTGAAATGCTAAAGCTTAGAAGCATTTGGTACTCAGCCGGCCACTGACAAAGCCCCAGTTCCAGTCTAGGTCTTATGCCCGGACACTTCTTTCCCCTAAATGATGGATCCTCTCTTTCTAAAAAAATTTTGTTAAAATTAAAAAAAATTCAATTACAGTTGACATACAATATTATACTAGTTTTAGGTGTACAAAATAGTGATTAGATGTTTATATAATTAATGAAGTGATCACCCCACTAAGTCTAGTATTGATGGATCCTCTCTTTCACATCCTTCTAATTCCCTGACTTCTTTCCTTCAACATCTTCGCCACTGCCCCTGATCCTTTTATTATTATTTTTTAAAGATTTTATTTGTTTACTTTTAGAGAAGGGAAGGGAGGGAGACATCAATATGTGGTTGCCTCTCAAGTGCCCGCCACTGGGGACCTGGCCCACAACCCAGGCATGTGCCATAGACTGAGAACGGAACAGGCGCCCCTTTGGTTCATAAACTGGCACTCAGTCCACTGAGCCACAACACCCAGGCCGCCCCAGATATTTTTAGACAGTAGGAAAATCTCCGTTTCAAAAAAGCATTTTGGTCCCCTGGAGCCTTGCATTCCGTTTAGATCAAAGCAAGGATTAGCCTGTTCTTGGTTGAAGGTTGACGATGGCCAGGAGATATGCAGCTAATTCTTTAAAAGTGTTTAGAAGACCAGAAAATCTTTAATTTTCTTCAACCTGTGGAGTGACTTGGTTCTGGCAAGAGGCACAAGGGGCTTGGGCTAACGCTTGCTCAGCCTGACTTCTCGCTCCCTCTCCCCAAGGTTACCCCTTCAACGATGTGTGCCAATGGTTCATTGACAGAGCCGACCTCATCTTTGTCGTCTTTGACCCAACCAAGCTGGACGTGGGTCTGGAGCTGGAGATGCTATTCCGCCAGCTGAAGGGGCGGGAATCCCAGATAAGGATCATCCTGAACAAGGCCGACAACTTGGCCACACAGATGCTCATGCGGGTCTACGGGGCTCTCTTCTGGAGCTTGGCCCCACTCATCAACGTCACTGAGCCCCCAAGGGTCTACGTCAGCTCCTTCTGGCCACAAGACTACAAGCCCGATACCCACCGGGACCTGTTTCTCAAGGAAGAGATCTCCCTCCTGGAAGACCTGAACCAGGTGATTGAGAACAGGTTGGAGAACAAGATTGCCTTCATCCGCCAGCATGCCATCCGGGTCCGCATCCACGCCCTTCTGGTCGATCGCTATCTGCAGACATACAAGGACAAAATGACCTTCTTCAGTGATGGAGAGCTGGTCTTCAAGGACATTGTGGAAGATCCTGATAAATTCTATATCTTCAAGACCATCCTGGCAAAGACCAACGTCAGCAAATTTGACCTTCCCAACCGCGAGGCCTATAAGGACTTCTTTGGTATCAACCCCATTTCTAGTTTCAAGCTCCTGTCCCAGCAGTGTTCTTACATGGGGGGCTGCTTTCTGGAGAAGATTGAGCGGGCCATCACCCATGAGCTCCCAGGCCTCCTGGGAAGCCTGGGGTTGGGGAAGAATCCAGGTGCTCTCAACTGTGACAAAACAGGGTGTGGCGAAACCCCAAAGAATCGTTATAGGAAACACTAGGTTGTTGCGTGGCCATTTTCGGGTTCCTGTTGGTGAATGAGCTTGTGTCCTAACTGTCTGAGAAGTCCTGGTTTATTAGCCCTTTGAGCTACACTGGCAAGAGTCATCACACATTGGAGATTTGGGAGTGGAGGCCAGTGGTGGGGGAGAGTGTGGGTCGAGGGAGGAGAGTGGAAACTGTGAATTATAGAGTGCTCGTCTCATTGCTTCAGTTAGGGGCCTGACTGAGGCAAGTCAGGCCGCACCGGCTTTTCCTGGGTCCTATCTTGAAGGGACAAAGAGCAGCTAAATTTTAGTGTCTACTGAATTAATGAGCATTAAATAAGCTAAAAGCAGGTGAAGTCCTTTTCCCCCTATAAGCTGAGAAAAGAGAAGACTTGATTCTGTAGGGTTGCCCCGGTCCATTGTGGCTGCCTTCCACACACAGTCTCCTCTTTGTCCCCCAGCCCTCAGCTGTCTCCTAAACTTGGATTCACTTCAACAGGGGACAATCTCTTGGGCCTGAATCAACCTGGGTTTTGAGCCTCCCCCAGGCTCTCTTCCCTGTTTCCTCAAGGGGTGGGGGGAATGGGTTAGGACACCAGAACACTAAGAAAAAATAAGAGTTCCCATGCGAAGAGAAGGTTCTGCCTCCCCCATGCCATTTCTCTGACATGGTCTTCTAAGCCAGCTGGGAGGCTGGGGTCCCTTTATTTGCCCGAAGAGGAGGGTCAGTGTTCTGTGTATTCAGGTAATTCATTGGAAGTGACTTCAGTGACAGTACTGGAAGGGCTCAGAGGGTTAATTGGTTTGCAGTGTGTCTTTGTCTATTGCATGTCTTGGAAAACTTGGACCCCAAAGGCATTGTGTTTCAGAAGGGACAGTGGAGACCTTGCTCCTTTTCACTGGGGACTTCTCTGGGCAGCCCGCCTCTCCAAACATAGGAGGAGGCTGTTTCCACAACTCTCTGTGGAGGCATTCAGCAGGAGAGTCTTTCCTTCCTGGTTTTCATCAATGTGGCTTTTCCTTTCCCTTCTTCTCCATTCCCTGATGTGCCAACACTCAAAACTCACAGGAGTCAGAACCAGCACCAGCCACTCAGTGTCAGTGGCAACCAAGGCTTAACCTTCAGTTTCCTACCTGAACTTGATGCTGATACCCACTGGACGCACCGCAGGAAAGCCTGGGCCTTCAAATACCAATAAGTGTGGATATGTGTGTATTATGTTGTCCAAGAGAGATTAGGGAGATAACAAATGCCAGAGGGCATAGTGAAAGAACTTGTGAGAGTCCTGCCTGGCTGGTGTGCCACCCTGGAGGGGAGCGAGGGACAGAGGATGGGGGAAGGACCCTGGAAGGAAGAAGCCATTTGACAAAAAGTGGGTGAGTGAACATTCTGTGCGAATCCTGGAGACCTGGCCCGGGGCTGCCCTCAAGGCTGCCTGCCTACTGAGCCAGCCTCTCTTGGGAGCTCTACCAGGAGGCATGGGTCAGGACCTGCCAGCATCAGGAAGCCATCCTGGTGCAGAAGGAAAGTGAAGGTGAAGGCAGAGGGAGAGCACTCAGGATTAGACAGTGGAAGTAAATTGGCAATCAGATTAGGTCCATGCGGAGAACTGCAACTTCGGAATTCCTGTTTCTCAGAATTATTAGCACTGTGGTGCATGCTGCGAAAGAGGCTGCTACTTTTGGTTTTGTGGAGGACCTGGAATCTCCCACAAGCAAGCCAGAGGTCCCAAAGCCTCCAGGACATTGTTTCTAAGGACAGAACCAACTAGAAAAGAAAAGGAGTCTGTTAGGGGTCTCCAAGGAGCCTGGTGACAGGGCCTGATGATCTGCTTTTCGTCTCATCAAGAACCAACCCTTCATCTCTGTCATTTACCCTCTCGAGAATCTGCCCCCCCACCTTGCCCCTTCATGCCCCTTAATGCACTCGAGCTCCTCTTGGCATATCTGTGTTTCTCAATGCAGTAGGGGAAATAAAATGTACAGAACTGTATGGGCATTGTCATAGCTGCCGATGTCACCATTGCTTCGGAGGAAGAAGGTGGAATAAGGCTAATACATTCACACAATATTTATATTTTCAGGAGGTGACATTATCAGTGTGATTTTCCCCCCTTTTCTTTTATCTACCTGTTTTCCTTTTCTTACTCCTGTTCCTCTGCTCACTCCTTGACTTACCCTTTTTCTAACTGCCCGCAGGCTTGTCCGGCAGTCAGCTTGGACTTTAAGAGCTGTTTGGTGCCCCACTGTGTGGAAGTGGATTTTAAGCAGAATTTTGACTTTTTTAGGGGTGGGTGGATGGGTGGGTTGAGAGCTGGAAGAAATTTAGGATCCAGAGATCTCTCAAGAGGAGTATCTGTAACTATTTGTGCCTAAACAGTTGCTGTTTCTCTCCAAAGTGGAATCTTTCCGGTGTTCTTTCCATTCTGATTTCATCAGGGAGAAAGTCTCAATAAAGTTCCAATCTCTCTTTAACACCTTGTACTTTGATTGTATCCAAGCAGTTCAATCTCTTTATCTTCCTTTATATCTACTAGTGTACTAATTTTTTTTAAAAAAGATTTTATTTATTTATTTTTAGAAGGGAAGGGAGGGAGAAAGACAGGGAGAGAAACATCGATGTGTGGTTGCTCCCCCAACTGGGGACCCGGCCTGCAACCCAGGCATGCGCTCTGACTGGGAATCAAACTGGCGACCCCTTGGTTCTCAGCCCACGCTCAATCCACTGAGCAACGCCAGCCAGGGCTGTACTAATTTTGATTAACACCTTTTTAGAGGAGCTTTAGGTTCACAGCAAAATTGAGAGGAAGACGGAGATTTCCTATGTACCCCTCCCCCCACATGCACAGCCTCCCCCACCATCTACATCCCCACAGAGTAGGACATTTGTTACAATCAATGAACCTACATTGCCCTGTCATTTTCACTCAAAGTCCGTAGTTTTCATTAGGCTCACTCTTGATGTTGTACACTGTGTGGATGTGGACAAGTATATACTGACATGTACCCACCATTATAGCGTCACACAGAGTAGTTTCACTGTCCTGAAAATCCCCTGCGCTCCACCTGTTCATTCATCCTGTCTGCTCCCATCTTCACTTACCAATTTTTAAGTTCTTGGGGATGGACTGAAAATTTATAATTGGCTCCCTTTGCCCCTACCTGCCTTCTTTTTTTACAGGACAAGGAACAGTTTATTCTCACAACCGAGCCTCTGGTAGCAGCAGAGGCAGCCCCCTCCAAGCTCCAGCCCTCCCCTCTTGGTATGGCAGCTGCAGGTGGGCCGGGTCAGGAGCCCCTGCCCCCTCCCACCACCCACCATGGAGGCCGTGGAAGCTGGGTTGGCCATGGAGTGCAGTGAGCGGCGGCAGCAGGTTATGGAGGGGGACAGAGAGTGTTAGTTGGGCTGGCTGATTCCCATCCCTGATGGGTGGTGGTTGGTGAGGGCCTGGCCGGGGGACTGGACTGTGAGGTGGACCCATCTGGAGAGGCTCAGTTGGCTGTGAAGATGTGGCTAGAAATGTCATCCAGGAGGTAGCCAGTCGAGGCTGGGCAGCAGGTTATCCTCGGTGATGGAGTTGTAGCCCTGGATGCACCAGTGGTGGCTGTGGATGGAGTCCAGCTCCAGGGCCTATTGCATGGCGTTAGAAGACAGTGCTCCAGACAGGTCCTGCTTGTCAACAAAGGTGAGGAGAGTGGCTCCAGCTAGGCGCTCTTCCACCAGCAGGCTCTGGAACTCCTGCTGGCAGTCCCACATGCGCCGGAGGTAGGTGCCGTCCACCACCCAGGTGAGGCCGGCAGTGCTCTCAAAGTAGTTCTGCCAGTAGGGGTGCTGGGACTTCTGGCTGCCAACATTCCAGAGGTTCAGCTTAAATCCCTGGGGCTCCAAGGTCTTGGTGTTGAAGCCGAGTGTCAGGGAGATGGTGTTGATGTTTTCCCCATTGAACTTCTTAAGAACCGTTGTTTTGCCAGCGTTGTCCAGGCTGAACACGAGCAGCTGCAGCTCTCGCTCTTTTTGCTTCACCTTCTTCAGGATGGTCAGAAGGCCCGTGTTCCCAAAGCCCCTCCCTGTAGCCGTTTCTTCCCAGTCCTGAGACCTGCCTTCTTTTCAAGGCTCCCAGTGTCAAAGATGACCCGTTCCCTCAGTTGGCCAATTGTTGTATAGTGAATGGTAGGCTTGAGGAAACACTCTCCTGAATTTGTCATTCTTCCTGGTCTCTGTGGCAATTGCCCACTAGTAGGAGTTATTGAAATCTATCCCAAATCTCTCACAGAGGCAGCTCAGGCTGTCACACAATTTGGTTCACACCCTCAGCCCTGCAGCTGCTCACTTGTGGTGGAGGGAGGGTCTGCCCTGAATGTAGGGATGGCCCCTCCCCTTGGCTTCTGTAGGAAGTGGTGCCTCCATAGCATAACCTGGGCCTCCTGCCCATTCTTGTCTTATAGAAACCTGAACTTGTCCTTGTCTCCCCAAGCCTGTGCCCTTCAGAGCAGAGATCCTTTATTTTGAAGTTTTACCTCTGGGTTCCTCCTGAGGATATTACTCCCAACCCCCACCTTCCTTCCCCTTCCCTCACACACTTGAGAGCATGTTTCTGAAAAGGAAAAGAACTGGGCCCTGGGAGCTGGTAGAAGACTGCACCACCATGCCAGAGAACATGCCAGATTCAGTGGCATGGCCACCTGCCCTGGGCTTTTCTGTTTGAAGGGGCTGCTCTTAGGGCCGAATGAGTGGGGCAATGCAGTTCATTTCCGCCCTCACCCTTGTTCTCCTCATGATTGGGGTCCACAGCCCACAGTCTGAGCAACAGAGCAAGCTGACCTGAGACCACTGTTGCCCACCCACCCCGCCCCAGTTCGCCTCTACTACCCATGACTGCAACCAGCATTTTCCCATGACCAGGAGACATATGGAGCTTTTCCCTGGAAGGGGAAGGTACGTTAGATCTACTTTGAGGATAAATATTAAAAAAATATATATATATAAGAAAAAACGTAAATGAAAGCAGAGACATGAGTTTGCCTGTAGCAAAGGTGTGTTCAACAGATCCTGAGGAATTCTCTGTGCCCACCTCTCATCCAAAGGATAAAAGAACATGTATAAATGAGCATTTTCTTTGTCTGCCTGCACTGTGGAACATGCTCTTTGTTTTTGCAGAATGTCAGTGGGGAAAGGAACCAACTTCTAGAATACTCCTTTCTGCCAGGAACTGGGCTGTAGATCAATAGACATTACCTCTTGTATGCCTTAAGATAATGGGATAATTTAACAGTCATGCCCCAGGCCACACGTTGAGTGCTTTGTGTGCATTAGGTCATGTAATCCTCTCAAGGACTCCCTAGGGAGGGAGCCATCTAGCACCGACAACAGCACAGACTCACAGCGCTGGGATTCATCCTGGGCCCCACCACTTACTAGCTGGGCAGCCTTAGACAAACGGCTTAACGTGTCTGTGATTCAGTTTCGTTGTCCATAAAATGGAGATGTTAATTATCTTCTCATGGGGTTGTTGTCAGGATTAAGTGACTTAATATATGCAACATGCTTGAAACAGTTCACAGCCCACACGAAGCGTTCAGTAAATGTTATTACTATCGTCCATATTTTACTGATGAGGAGACTGATGGTCAGAGTGGTTGAGATGAGGGTAAGTGTAAGTGAGATGGTCAAAATTCTAGCTGCTGCTTGACTGTCCATACATGGTACGTTACTCACCTAGGGTCACGTTAGGTGACCCTGGTCTCCTTGATCCCACAGCCTTTTCCCTCCTTTACACAAACTGGCAAAAATTTAGAACTGCCTGATTTTTTAAATAGTCGCTCAGCACCTTGAAACTTGTCAGTGCCAACATTTAAATCGTTTAAAAGTAATTTTCTTTAGAAATGTTCACCCTGGCTGGTGTGGCTCAATGGACTGAGTGCCAGTCTATGAACAAAAGGGTTGCTGGTTCCCAGTCAGGGCACAGGCCTGGGTTGTGCACCAGGTCCCCAGTG
>PVJI01030878.1:0-13687 GCA_004026765.1 Micronycteris hirsuta
CGTCTGCCGTTCACCGCCACTCCCTATCACCCTCTGCTCCCCAGTTCCCCACTGCCTTTTCCGCCAGTCTCGGCCCTGCTGGTTCCCACTGGCCTCTCCAGTTACGCCGCCGGCCTGCGAGGTTCACCCATTGCTCGGGGTCGTGTTTTGTTTAGGCGCTCCCGGGGTGAGTTCCTCCAGGCAAACTGCCTCTCACTCCACTCCTCTGCTCGGTTCTGCCCCGCTTACCGGCCTGGATGTACGTCCTCCCCAACTTCCTGGGTGTCGGACTTCCCTTCAGTTCGATTCTGTCCATTCTGGTTGTTTATTTTTCACTATTGAGTTCGTTGTTTAAACTCTCTGGTTGTGAGCGGTGGTGCAGTGCGTCCACCTACACCGCCATCTTGGCGGAAGTCCTAAAAAAGCTTTTTTAAAAATAATTTTTTTAAATAAGAGATAGTTAATCTCATGAGAAAATTCCTGTAACATTTTCCAATTTGCACTTTAAGATCTTCTTTTGCATACTCTCATACTTGATGGGGATATTATTGGTTTTTTCTGATGATATGTAGTTGTTGTTTTTAAAAAAGTGACTTTGGGAAATACAGAAAATAAAACCACCCATAATTCCATAATCCAGAAGGCACACCAATGAACACAGCCAGGTAGAGCTTTCTGTTCACCGCATACATGGGCACACCCGCACAGCTTTCCTTTACTAACAGTACAGAGCCCTGTCTGACTTCCTCAGCAGCCTCTTTCTCTTCCAAATGCCTTGAACACCTTCCTTCAGTTTCCACAGTTACACTGGGTCCCACACCCAGGCTGGGTTGAGGTTTCGCCAACCCCCCTTGTTGGACAAGAATGGTGTTTCCAGGGAGAGTCTGTATAGCACATCTCAGCCTAGGTACAGATGTGAATGTGCAGTGTGCACAGTGCATTCAGGGCCCAGGAAAGCTCTCCAGTGCCCTGCATTTAAGGGGAAAGCACACTCCACCTTCAGGCCTCGCAGGATGTCAGTGTCCTCCTCTCAGCCTTCTTCTCCTGAGGAAGGTGTTTCAAAATCCTTGAGGCCATGGTGGGGGTGGGGGCACTGCTTTCTGGGGAGCAGAGGAGAAACATGACGCTGAGTGGTGGCTCTCAGGTGGGACCACGGGCATTGTCCTCTGTGCCCCAGCCTACTTCTCTTTGGTTTTGCAGCTTTTTGCCCAGGCGATGCCTTCTAATGAGGGCCCCCAAGATGCTTCAGATGCTGTGGTTGGTAATGGAAGGTCAGGACACAGCAAACCCAAGCCCTTCCCACACGTCAGCATGGCGCGGACAGCCACTGGTCTTACTGGACAGTTAGGCTTGTGCTGTGGTCTCTCTCCTGTTGTCCTTTTAGGAAGCTCTCTCTGGGCACCAGATGGACGTACTGATGTTCCCCAATGCCCTCCTTGGTCTCAAGAGGCAAAGGAGAGACTGGGCTATCCCTCCCATCTACTTCACAGAGAATGACTGAGGCCCATTCCCAAAAATGTGGGTCAGAAACGGCAAAGGGAAAACTGGTTTCATTCAAGGAGCCTGGCTGAGGGGATTTAGACCTGATGGGGATTGTTTTGATGGGGATCTGTTCCTGTGTCATCTTCAGACAAATCGAACAAGGATGAGAAAGTCCAGGTTTCCTACAGCACTGTTGGCCCAGGCACTGACCCACCTCTTTTTTCTTTTTCCTCACCCAAGGACATTTCTGTCATTGCTTTTAGGGAGAGGGGAGGGGAGAGAGAGAAACATCGATGAGATGATTGGTTGCCTCCCATACATGTCCCGACCAGGGATGGAGCCCTCAACCTAGGTACATGCCCTGACTGGAATGGAACCCTCAACCTTTCAGTTACCGGATGATGCTCCAACCAACTGGGCATCTGGCCAAGACTGACAAACCTCCTTTTGGTGTTTGTTATAAGAAGGGAAAGTCAGTGGCTGCAGGTGACGACAACCCTGGATGGGGAGAAGCAATCTTTGCTGTTGCATCTCCTGTGTGGCTTCAGGGGGTTCTAGAACCAGGGGTGACTGTCTCACTTCCTAAATACTTCAGACAGCTGCTTGTCTTGTGAAGTTATTCATGACACACTGTTAAGCCCCTTTCACATTCCAGGGGCTGCATGTGAAGGATAAGAGGGTAGAGATGGCAGGGCTGGGTGTAGATCTGAGCTGTGTGCGTCATGGACAAGCTCTGTGCTCGTGAACAAGCTCTGGGCCTTGCTGAGCACAAAGATTACATGGCAGGCCAGCTTCTGAGCTCAGAGTAGACAGCAGCAGCTGAAAAATAAATGAAACTGAAAATTCTGCGTGAAAGGACATTCTGATGGATTGATCTCTGCTGGGATTTCGTACCGCAAAATCCGTGGTGACCGTGACCAAACGCGTGAATAAATCTCACATAGAGACACGCTTGGAAGAGGATATCCGGGGCCACGCGGCTTCCCCCTCATCATCTGGGAGAGAGCCCTGAGCCTTCGGTCCAGGGGTATTTATTGAGGATTTGGGGCACAGAGCATCAGGTTGTAAATTCAGGTCCGGTGGCAGACAGGACCGGGGAAGTACATTAAACAGGAGACAAGTAAATTGAGGGCAAGCTAGCTAGGGCTGTTTACTTTAGGACCATAAAACACTGAGGCAGGGAAGATTCTCAGGCATCCATTAACATAAGCCCCTAGATTCCAGGGTAAGAGACTCAGCAAAGCAGTAAATTTTTTAAGAAACATGTTAGCCAAATTCCCTTGTAAAGAATTCTTTTTTCCACAGACATGAATCACGCTTGCCAGCTTGGGAGTAATTTTTTCCACACACAGCCACGCGCAGACGCGTGAATCCCAGGGCCAAGCTTCTTCATGTGTGCGAAAAGAATTCTGCTATAGATCTCCAGTTCCCATCGCCTGCCAGTGGCAGCCACTGCTGTTTTCTCCCCCTTTCCTCCCTTTTCTGTCATCATGGTGGCTTTGTCCCCACAGCAAACCCCTGTTTACCAGCCGGCACCAACAGTCTCCTAATGACCACATGAGGGGCATAGCCACATCAGGTCCATTCATGGACCAAACTCTAAAGTCTTGGTTTAAGTGATCAGGACTCACTCCCCCCACCCAGCTCTCCCCTCTGGCTTATGAGACCAGTGTCCAGACAGGACTCCCCTGACATTGTCAGGGAAAAAGGGATGAGGGCCTGGGGGCAGTGGGACAGGTGGAGGGATGAGACCTGGGACGGCTACATGCCCTTCCCTCAGGTCACTGATAGTTTCATGTTAATGAGGGAGTGTTCCCACAGCTACAGCCTTGTCAGAAGAAGCCCTAAATCTTTCCAAATGAGTAAACAAATAACATTGAAATTGCTACAGTAATGTGGTGGACTATACTGCTGTATTACTTCATAGGCAGTACTATTGTCTGCACAGTGAGTAGACTGAAACCGGAGCATGTTGCACTTTAGATTTCTGTGCTAATTTTGTTGCTATGCTAGTTGTTAGCTGTTGAGATATCAACTCCCCTCCGCATTTCCCTGCAGGCACCACCAGGATGCAAGTCACAGCAATGGACACAGCCGATGATGAGAACACCTACAATGCAGCCACAGCTCACATCACAGTGCCTCAGCACAGCATGCTCACCATCAACCAGCACACAGGCATCATCAATGTGCTCACTTCAGGGCCAGACTGACAGGGTGGGTGGGAGGAGGGGCCACTAGGTGGTATGGTCCATGTATATTTGTCCCAGCTGGTGGGCACAGACACCAGCCAATCAGAAAAGACTCTTACTTAGAACATGCACCAACCAGTCAGAAGGGACACCTGCTGCAGACTGGGTCCTGCTGGTGCCCACAGGCTGACTTTGAACCCTGAGCAGAGTAAGCCCTAAGGAATCACCAGAGTACATCAGAAATATGCCTCACAAGACTGCCCTGTACAAAGCAGGATGAAATGGCATCTTGCAAAATTAGACCACATTCTTTGCTGAAAATATAAAACACTCCCAGCATTGCCCACCACCCTAAGTGTGGAACACAACTGAAGGGGTCCCAGAAACCATTATCTGGTGCTAGGACTGGGAATATATGGATCAGATCCCAATCCAGGTTAAGTCTCCTCAGGTCAGTTCCGGGAGGAGATGTCTGAAATCACCAAACTTTGCCTCTTTGTGGAGCAGGGGGTCGCCTGTCAGCCGAGCACCTCACAGGACCCAACCCAGAAGCTGGTCATTTAACGGAGAGGATGGTCCTTCTAGGTGGGTGCTTCAGGGGCTCCTCATCTGCTTTCTGGGTGGTTCTGGGTAGACGAGCCAAACCTGCCGCTAATCCCCAGGGCAGAGCACTGTATTTCTGTCTGCAGAGCATGCCTGTGTACAGCCCAACGGTTCAAGGTGACAACCTCAAAGGTGACGACCTCTAAGGTGATGAGTTAAGTTCTGCAGTGACAGCTAGACTCACCCTCACTGACAGCAACAGCCACCCTCCTATCTCCAGCTGACCACGTCCAGCAGAAGCCAGTGCATGTCCCGTGAACTGTGTTCACTGGTGGCTCGTGCATCACTGTGTTGAGCCACAGTGTCGCCCAGGCCCATGGTCCTCAGCCAGGTGGCTCATTAAACCCTCTGGGCCTCACTGGGACACACCGACCTACCCTCTGTCCCAGGGCAAGGGCAGCCGTCTCTGGCCTGGGCAGTGACTCGAACGGGGAGACAAGGGCAGCAGGCAGAGTCCACGACAAAGTCTAGATGCGATTGCTCTGGGGGCAGGTGAGGGGCTCTGACTCCAACCACAAATTCCCATCACAGTGGCATCGGGGATTGGCTCAGGCATCCTTCCTGTGATGGTCCAGACGCCATGACACGCAGGCCTCCCTGTGGTCGGTGCTTGTCCAGACAGCAGCCAGACCAGTCAAGTTCTCAGGCCTCTGCTCAGGGTCTTGGCTGACCAGGAAGAAACGTCAGTTCCAGGTTACTGAGCAGCATGTGCTGCATGTTTTACCTGCGTGGTCTCAAATCTATGAGGCAGGAACACCTTCAGCCACATGCCCAGAAATGTCAGCAAAGATGGTTCAAGAGCATGACTAGACTAAGGCTCCGTCACACAGTCCAGGACCAGAGGCCTGGCTGCCAGGCAGCCCAGCAGCAGCACTAGACACACAGCTTCAGCTGTCTTTCTGCTCCGTCTTCCTGGGCCTGTGTTTTGTCCTCCTGGTAGCAAGGGGCTCCTGCACTTCCAGCATCACACCTGTCCAGTCCCAGAGACCGGGAGGGAGGAAGGTGGGAGCCAGTTTCTTTTGAACTGGGAGGCCACTACTGCTGGGCTTGTTACAGTTGGAAAGCCCTCCCCTCTCTGGGTGAAGCCAAATTTATGTCCTTTGATCCCAAGACAGAGATGCCAGGACACAGAGAACAGCAGGGGTTTGTGCCCTTATTCCCAGTGACAGAAATGTGAAGGTATGTCTGGACACTACTCTTTTGTCTAAATGGTCCCGAGCAGTAAACCTAACACTGCCCCCAAGGTGACGGACAGATGTCGGGGTCTCACCTGGGGCTGTTGGGCATTCTAGCCGGGCTCTACTGAAGATCGCAGAGGCCCGACTCAGGATGGAGAAATTTGCTCCCCTCGGAAACACAGTCAGAGGGGCTGTGACAGGGAGGTTGAGGGGGAAGGACTGGCAGCAGGAGACATTCCAGGCCTGACTTCTGGCTCTGTTCCTAGCCCTGCAGGGTTGAGGGCCACAGTCAGGGCCTGAGGGTCTGCAATTTTGTCCGCTGCTGCCTCCTCCTGCCAGCGGTGCATCTGGGATCAGGGCTGTGAGGTGTTCAGCCCCTGCAGGCAGGATCGATGCTCCTTGTCTGACTGGACTCTGGGTCTTGGGGTAGGATGAAGCTGACTGTCAGCTAGGAGCCTGTGAGGAGCCACCCAGCCCCTGACCCCTGGCTCCCAGCCCTGCCCCTGCCAATGCCCCTGACTATGGTTTGTCTCCACCAAGCATCTCACTTGGGTGTCTTGGTATTTGGTTTCTTTTTTCTTTGTAAGTGCCATTTGCATAACTCTAAATGCCCATGGTTACAGCTTCAGACTAGAAAGAGCAAAAGTAAAATAACACAAATAAAAAAAAAATTTAACCATATTGTGCTATAAAGCAAGTTCCAACAAATTTCCATTGAATGAAATTATATAAGGAAGGTTACTTGTTCTTATTGTCAATAATCTAGAAATCAGGAACAGAGGGTAACTAGAAACTCCTTTCATTTTGATGTTATAAAGTACACTTCTAAATAACCCCCCAAAACAAATCACAATTGGAATTAGAAATAACTTAAACTGGGTGATAATAAAAATACTGCATAGCAAAGCCAGATCATTCAGGTTCCACAAGTGATCAAGGTCAGTGGTTCTCAAGCACAAGTGATTTTGCACCCAGGGGAACATCAGGTAAAGTACGGACACATTTTAGATGGTCATGAGGGCTGAGGTGAGGGAGGGTGTTACTGGCCAGCACTGAATATAGGTAATGGCTGCTAATAAGCATCTACAATGCAGAAAAATCTGCCAGGAAAAGGAATTTCATGGCCCAAAAGGTCCACAGTACTGTTACCAGGAAGACCCAAGTTAGGGGAGTTAGGGGGATCCCCTCCTCGGTTCTTGTCCTGCTCAAAAGAATGGATTCAGACAAGGGACAACAAGCACAGTGAAAATGAGGTAGCAGGTTTATTTGTGAAATGCACTTGACAGGAACCTGCAATGCTTGTACAGAGCTAGTCTGAGTGCCCCACCTGCTGGGGTTTCAGGGCTTTCATGCTTGCAGCAAGCCTCCAGGCTACCCTTCTCCCGCCTTTGGGATTAACATACAGTTTCAAAGGCTTCCTTTTCCAGCTGGAGAAAACAGTACACAGAATTTGACTGGCTCCTGGCCACGATAGAGGTGTAGGTAGACACACTATGCCTCCTTGCACAACCAACAGAGGGAAAACATCAATTTAAAAACAAAAACAACCAGATCTGACAGAAAATCCAACTGTTTGGAAGTCCCACAACCAAGAAATTAAAGACATGTTCATCCAGACCAGTAAGCGTGGCGGAGCCTGGTGGAGAGCGTACAACGAGCCTGTGGTTTGTGGAGAGGTGGGGGCAAAGCTGCAGCTGCCCGGAGAGACCCGCGGCCAGCGCACTTGGGAAACCCGAGTCCAGAGCACCCAGAGAAGCCAGCGACTGCCCAACCCAGACCCACCGGGGCCAAGACTGGTGGACCGAGTGGTACCTCACACACGCGCAAATAGACGGGGAGGAAAAGCTGGGGAGCGGAGCAAACCCCACAGCCCACCATTGAGGGGAAATAAAGCCTCAAACGACTGATTGAAAACACCTGTGGGGGTTGAGGCGGCGGGAGGAACTCCCAGCATCACAGCAGAGTTCATTGGAGAGAACCACAGGGACTTAGATCTGCACAGGCCCATCCACCTGGGTACTGGCGTGGACTGGCCCAATTTGCTTGTGGGTGTCTCTTGAGGTGACTGGGAGCCGGCAAAGAGCAGCAAGTGCCATTATTCTGTCTCAGGCACTGCCCCCACAGGCATCGTCATAACACAACTACGTGGGTTACCCCACCCTGGTGAACACCTAAGGCTCCTCCCCTTAAAGTAACAGGCACACAGAGAAAGGGAAGGATGGCCCAAATGAAAGAGCAGATCAAAACTCCAGAAAAAATACAACTAAGCCACGAAGAGATAGCCAACCTATCAGATGCACAGTTCAAAACACTGGTAATCAGCACGCTCACAGGACTGATTGAATTTGGTTGCAAATTAGATGAAAATATGAAGAATACGCTAAGCGAAATGAGGGGAATTGTACAGAGAACCAAGAGTGATGGGAAGGAAACTGGGAATCAAATCAATGGTGTGGACCAGAAGGAAGAGAAAAACAAAAAAACAAGGTGCAGTGAGGGCTTTGAAATTCAGGGAGGATTAGGTGAGCAACTGCAACACTCCTGTTCTGGGCAGTTAGCAGTTACCAGGGGCGTGGTCATCTGTTTCCCCCTGGAACACAAAGGTCCAGATGCCTCCAACTTATCCCCAGGCGGTAGTCTTTAGCAGTGCCCCAGGAGGTCAGCTGTTTTCCCAGGAGCCAGGACAGGTCTTATCTATAGTTTCTGAAACAAAAGCTTTAACATATACATTACTTGCTAGGCTTGTGGCTTTTTACCTTAAACTAAAATTTTCCAACTCTTGAGTCCCCTATCACTTCCAGGCCCTAAACTCATTTAAAATGCTAAGAAGGATGTTACTCTTTTAAGTAGTCATTAATATATTTATGACTAACAAAGAGAATTTTATTTTTTTAAAGATTTTTTTATTTTTATTTATTTTTAGAGAGAGGGGAAGGGAGGGAGACAGAGAGGGAAAGAAACAGCAATGTATGGTTGCCTCTCACATGGCCCTCACGGGGACCTGGCTCACAACCCAGGCATGTGCCCCGACGGGGAATCGAACCGGGACCCTCTGGTTCCCAGCCCGCGCTCAATCCACTGAGCTACACCAGCCAGGGCCAAAGAGAATTTTTCTAGCTCCTCACATTATCTCACTTTCTTCTGTTTTCTTTCAAGCTTTAACTATCTCTACTTCACACACAGCTACAAAAATGGAATGATTATTGCACATGAGCAAGTTTACCTTGATAACTCATGAGAATCCACTGAAAAGTATCACAAATATAATTCAGTGCAGTGATGGAGAAACAACATGCAGAAATAAAGATATAGAAACCATAAATTGAAGATAGAATTTTTTAAAAAACAATAGCAACAAAACAGGTTTTTAAAAACTTTGGAATAAACTTAACAACAATGTACAGAATCTGTATGAATGAAATTGGAAACTGCTACTTTAACAAATGAAAAATATAATTTTGTTCTTAGATTAAAAAAATGGGTATCTTTGTATACCTATTTACCAAAGTTGTCTATAAATGTAATATATAATCTAGATTAACATAGAAATGTGGTCCCATGGGAAGTGGTCAAATAAATTAGGACCCGAGACGTGTACCCCAGAAACAGTCTGGCCACCCTTTTCTGTTCCCCACAGGGTAGCTGTATCTGCCCCCAACCCACTCACCTCACATCCCCCACCCAACTCACCCTGTGTCCCTGGATTACATTGCTTGCATCATGTTTGGTTGTGAGCATCGCCTCCTGACCCGTGGAGACCCACAGCCAGCAGCAGCACCTAACCTGCAGTCTGTATAGCTGCTCATCTCTCCACCAGAACTGCTAGCTCCTCAGACTTGCTGCCGCGGTTTGCCTCCCACCCAGCCCCACCCACATCTGTGGCCCCCTCTCACCTCCAGCCTATTCTGGCCTCTGACCTTAAGCCCCACCCCACATCTGTAAGTTTGATTTTTAGTGGTCGATTTAAACAAAACCAGCCAGGAATCAAGTATACTTGTGGACATGCAGTTTAATGAAGAAACACATTCATAACATATACTTTATAAAATTAAAGACAATTCTGAAAAAGAACTTGTTCAGAGAATAAGAAGAAAAGACACAAACTGGGGAAAAACAGGAATTACCTAAAACATGGGGCGAAAAACTGTTGAAAGTGAAAGACGGGAAAAGATATACAGGGTGGTGCAAAAGTAGCTTTACAGTTGTTCATATGGAAAATAATATAATTATAAAAACCAATAAACTTTGTTTCTCATACTCACAACTCTAAACCTACTTTTGCCCCACCCTGTACTATGCAAACATAAACCATATGAAAATTACATAATAACATGCAATAGACCTCAAGGTAAAAAGCATTACTAGAAATGATGAGTACTTCATATCAATAAGTTTCATTTACTAGGAAGATCCAAATTCACCATGTACTTAATATCATAAACTTATATAGAACAGAGACACAAAGAAAAATTTATAATCGTAATAGATTTAACAAACCTCTCTCATCACGGATAGAGCATACCTCTTTCAGAAACAAGAGACCACCTCAAAAATTCAGTAAGGATATAAGAAACACATTTGAACTGAGTAAGATTAAAAATAATACATCAAAAACCTATGGGAAAATGTAGTGATAAATCTGCACATTAGGGGGAGACAGCTGAAAATTCACAACTTTTGCATCCATATTACAAGCCCAGAATAATAAATTCAATCCAGGAAAATAGAAGAATGGAAATGTGCAAGTAGAGATGTCTGGAAGGGTATATACTTAAAACAATAGTAGTTATTACCTGTTTGGGTAGGATTTTGAATTAATATTTCTTTTTCTGTATAATTTAAGTAAGCTGCAACAAAAAAAGGCAGGCTCAATTTGGGTAATAAAGAAAGTATGAGAGGAAAACTTGGCATAATTTAAGAACAATAATAGTCTCGACTGCCGTGGTGACAATACCAGAGACCTTTTCTCTGCTCACCCAGCCTGATTTCCTCACTCAAAGGGGCTCCTTTTCTGATGTATGCTTCTTTTCCTGCAAATGCAGCTGAGCAGAGAGGAAATGACAGGACCAGACCAAAATGAGCAGAGCAGCTGAGCAGCACAGCCTGAGGGGGAACTTGCCCCAGGGCTGCCTCACTTCAGGGCAATGTTTCTCCCTGCCCCCACCCCCGACTCCCACCACCCCATGGAAACCCACCTCCCTCCCTAGCTTCCACCCTCCCCCATGGTTTTGTTCATGTGTCCTTTATAGATGTTCCTGAAAACCCTACTCCCCACAGTCCCCTCTGCCCTCTCCTCTGGCTATTGTTAGATTGTTCTTAATTTCAATGTCTCTGTTTATATTTTGCTTGCTTTTTTCTTTTTTGTTGATTATGTTCCTGTTAAAGGTGAGATCATATGGTATTTGTCCCTCACCGCCTGACTTATTTCCCTTAGCATAATGCTCTCCAGTTCCATCCATGCTGTCTCAAAGGGTATAAGCTCCTTCTTTCTCTCTGCTGAGTAGAATTCCATTCTGTAAATGTACCATGGTTTCTTGATCCACTCATTTGCTGATGGGCACTTAGGTTATTTCCAGCACTTGGTTATTGTAAATTGTGCTGCCATGAACATTGGGGTGCATAGGTTCTTTTGGATTCGTGTTTCAGGGTTCTTAGGGTATAATCTCAGCAGTGGAATTGCTGGGTCAAAAGGCAGTTCCATTTTGTAACTAATAAATTTATACAGCAGGAATACACGGGGCTTAATGGTCCTGAATCACTGCTTGCACTCTGGTGTTATTTATAGGTTGCACCCTAGATGGCAGCAGAGAACAATATTTTATGATGACATACATTCCGGTGTTATATCCAAGATGCATACGAGATAGTAGCAGAGAATATCATTTTGTGATTACATGCACCCAGCTGTTATTTTCTTTTTTTAATAATTACTTTATTGTTGTTCAATTACAGCTATCTGCATCCTCTCCCCTCCCCTCCTCCCTCCCCCTCCAACCCCACCTCCCTCCCCAGCCTTCCTCCTCCCCCTTGGTTCTGTTCATGTGTCCTCTATCGTGAATCCTGAAAACCCTTCTCCCCTTTGTCTCCTCCCACCTCCTCCCTGGCTATTGTTCGACTGTTCTTAATTTCAATGTCTCTGGTTAAGTTTTGCTTGCTTTTTGCTTTTGTTGATTATGATCCAGTTAAAGGTGAGATCATATGGTATTTGTCCCTCACCGCCTGGCTTACTTCAAGATGTACACTAGATTTCAGCAGATACTTTTTCTAGTGATCTTTAATCAAGTGTTATTCTCAAGATGTCCACGAGGTGGCAGCAGATAGTTTTCCCTAGTCATGTCCACTGTATTATTCCAAAAATGCCAAAGAGAAGGCGGCAAAGAGCATTTTCCTGCCTGAAGTGCTCTGCCCTTTCTATATTAAAATGAGAATCTAGATCCATGCAATAAGCTCACTTCAATATGGTTTGTATTTTAAGCCCCTCATGTGTCTGATTTTACATCTTCAATCCACACAGATGAGGCAAGGAGTTTGTAAATTCCATAGTATGGGTATTTAAACTCGAGACTGATTCTAACATAGTTCAAAGTTCAGAACTGAGACCGAAATGAGCCAAGATGGGCCAGAAGAGCATGCACAGACAGTATTCTGGACAAATAGAGGAATCCCATAGTCCTTACAGGTTTGGGTTGGATCTTGGTCATTCTGTTTGAAAAAACTGTGCACATAACCTAATGGTCCGCCTTGCCACACACCCACCCCAGCTGGTGTTTGGGGTGGGACTTGAGCAGGCAACTGGGAAGGGAGCAGGTGGGGAGGGAGGAGGTGGTTTGGCCCTTCACAGGAGCACAACCAGCACAAGATCCCTGTCACAGTGACTTCACTTCCACTCCCTGCCTGTCCTCCAGCCGTTTACAATCTGTTCTTTGGTCCAGAGCATGTGTCTGTTTCTGCCCATGTTCCCTCCCTCTACTGTATCACCTGACAAGAGCTTCCTGGTTGTTCAGAATGGAGTCTAGAGTGTTAGTTTCCTTACAGGGAAGAGCCTGAGTCCCAGACAAGCGCAGAGCTGACTTCTGGACCCACCACCCACTAGCTGTGTGACTTTAGGCAAAGAAAGGGAAACTCTGTCTTGTCCTCTGCCAGATGGGGTAAACTCTCCCTCTCAGGGTAGCTGGGAGGATTCAGTGAAGCTCCTGCCCACCACTCACTCTCCCTCCCTCTTCCCTACTTTGTCCTTTCCTACCTTCTATGGGCTGAATAAATCAAGAATTTAACAAATAGTCTCCTTTTAGAAAAATGAGCTCTCCTACCGGTGTTCAGATAACCAAAGTAGTAACCCCTAGGTAGTAACTCCTGCACCTGTCTGGTTTCATCCTGAGGGCAGCACTGACCACAGCCTCTGGTCCTCACACCGCTGCTCCTCTGCAAACTCAGGGTACCACCTCAGCTCTGGCCAGCACCTCCTCTCACCAGTCTTCTCACTGTTCTCCCTGTCCCTTTGACATCCAGTCCAACCTCCACACTGTGACCAGCTTGATCTGTCAAAATTAGGGATCTAATCCTGGCACTTCCCATGCATGAGAACTAGTGACATCTTCCCCCACCCCAGCCTAGAGAATAAAGTGTCTATCAGAGGCACAGTGTTGAGACTTCATCAGGCCCCACTTTCTTTTTCTTTCTTTTTTTCCTCTAGATTTTACTCATTTATTTATTTTCAGAGAGAGGGGAGAGCCATGAGACAGAGAGGGAAAAAAAACATCAATGTGCGAGAGAAACATTGATCAGTTGCCTCTCATGGCCCCAAACGGGGACCTGGCCCTCAACCCAGGCATGTGCCATGACGGGGAATCAAACTCACAACATTTCGGTTCTCAGGCCAGCGCTCAATCACTGAGCCACACCAGCCCCACTTTCTTCTCCTGGTTTTATTTCAGACCACACCACCCCACCACTCACAAGGAAGCCCAGATGTCAACATCAACCTCCCTGGTTAGAAGATTGGTGAGAACTTGAACAGATAGAGGCCAGCACTGAGACTGAGCCTTGAATGTGGGATGTGGCGGATTCCGGCCCGCAGAATCCGCCGTGGGGTGGACTTGGGCCTGAAGCATCAATGATTCACACACAAAGACACATTATGAGATGAAGCCAGGGTCACGGGCATTTTCTCCCATTATCATAGGGAAAAAAGCCCCGAACATGGCGGCACCGTGCTTTTATTAGGAGCTTAGGGCATATTTACATAGGATTGAA
>PVJI01030879.1:0-13695 GCA_004026765.1 Micronycteris hirsuta
GTTGATTGCTTCCTTGTCCACCAACCTCCATATTCTAATGTTTGCTAATAGCATCCAGATAGAACAGCATATCACAGGGGTGGCAACCTCTCTCCCACACTTCCTCCATTCTAGGTGCTAAGGCCCATAGCTCTTATCTCTGAAGGGTCTCTCATCTATGTACTTCCCGTCTTTCCCACCTCTACATCATGTCTGAGGCTATAGCTCCAAGTCCAGCCCCAAGAACTCACCAGTTGAAGACAACATCAGTGACTTCACCGGTCCTACCATTCCTCCTCGACTGTTCTGCCAGATCACGTCTTCTGGAGCGCGCCTCTCAGTGACACAACTCTTCACAAAATCTCAGCGACACTCTCTCCAACAGACCATCCAATTGGGACCGGAATTCAAACACCCGATGTGTGAAACTCTGAGCAATGGGATCCTATGTAACCTTTTAACATTTATTTTCTCCCCTCCCTTTTGCATAATTTATCATCCAGCCAAATTTGACAACTTGCTTTTCCTCCAAATGGGCTACAGTTTCTCCTGCCAATGTATTTTTCCCCCTACTTTTAAATTCTGAAATATCAGTGCATTGTGTATCTGCTCTTCTAGAAAAATGTATTTTCTTCTTAAATCTTCCTGTATCTTACAGATACTTTCACTCTTAAGATCAGATACTGTATGATTCCTCCATCGTTTAAGCTTATATGGCTTTTACCTCTTACATGGAACTCACCTGAAATTGCCAGGTATTATGATTATTGGTATGTTATATTATTACCTACTATCTCTTACTCCATTTAATATATTCAAAATTCCTAATGACAGGATCCAAATAATATTCATTTTTATAATTAATTAATATAGAAGTTAAATAAATGTTGATTGAATTGTCTATAATGATGAATTTGTAAGAAAATTGCTGAATTTTACATTATGCCTTTACATACATGCTCTTGGCTAAAAATTCTACCATGTAGGTTTTCACTCACTTGGCATATGAGGCAACAATCTTTCCTGCAGCAAAGTGCTTCAAGAATTGTTTTTATTTAGATATTTGATGAACTGTTAAGTCATGCATAATGATGATATTATACTGCATAAACTCTTTGGCGATTCTTTGGAATGAAAAGAAAATGCACGTTCTTTAAGCTCCTAATCTAAAGCTGATTGAACATAAACAGCTGTGTCACAGAAATCTAGTTGAAGGTAAAACAAGTCAAGCCTCTGCATGCTTTTTGCCCCTTCTAGGGTTAGAGTGGAACCCAGATCAGATTTTCATTCAGGCCCTTCTGATAAAAGGCAACAACAACAAAAAAAGCTGACTGGGGTCAATTCTTGAGTCCACTTCCTGCTGTGCTTCTTGGCCTCCAGTTGTCCCATGTGTGTTGACCACTGTGACCAAGGTAATTTTCTACCTCATTCCATTCTGCTGCTGAAACAAAGGTACCATCAACTGGGAGGCTTATCTACATCAGATATTTAGTCCTCACAGTCTGGTAGGCTAGGAAGTCCACAACTGAGGTGCTGGAAAATTCGGTGTCTGGTGAGAGTCCCTGTCCTGGTTCATAGACAGCTGCCTTCTCTCTTTAACTCAGCATAGTGGAAAGGGCATGAGTGGTCTCTGAGATCTAAGTTATGAAAAGTCACAAATCCCATTCACGAGAGCTCTGCTTTCACAAGCTAATCTCCTCCAAATACTGTCATATTGGGGACTAGGTTTCAACATACAAATTTGGGGGGTGAGACACAAATATTTAATGGATAGCATTTTCCTAAAGCTCCATTATGATGACAATCTAGTATTTGGGTAGCGTTTTGTGGCATGCAAAATATTTTTCAAAGCACCAAAGGAACAATAGTATATATTTATCTATTCTCATCAATTCAGAATTATTCAGTAAGCATTGGACTATGTTGAAACTTAAAGATAAAGTTTAGTTAGTTCTTTCAAGAACTTTTGTTAAAAGATAACAACAGTTGTAAAGAAAAAAAATGAATATGATAAGTACTGGAAATTAGAAGAAGTCTATCCCAGAAATCATGACCTCTCATGCATGAGGTCACTCATTCTCTTGTCTTTAGGTCATGTTCACTGTAATTATCACCATTATCATTACGCAGGGCCTTTTATTCACTTATTCAGCAAATGTTTACTTCAAGGCACTATTCTAAGCCCTTGAACAGTGAAGAAAAGAAAAAAAATCCTGCCTTTGTGGAACTTACAATCTATTGAGCAGAGAGCACAGAGAAAACGAAGTAAGGATGCAAATTATATAGCTTTTTAAGAAGCACTTATTTAATATTTATTAAAACATTGTATCTTCTAAAAATGCAGGTTATTTGGAAGTCTATCCTCAGCCTCTTTTCTTTCATCAGATATTTTATCTACCTCCATGGAGTTATCTAGTTTTTTCATGCTTCTAGGCTTTCTTGGAAAATAATCTGTAGCATCCTGTCTCAGAAAATCTAATCCTATGGGACCTGTTGAGTTGGCTCCATGTTTCATAGTTCTGCCTTTCAGACATGACTGTGGGCCTAGATCAGGCATGAGCCATTTGGAATTCATGTGCCAAAGCTGGAGATTGGGACCAAGACTCCAATTAGACATAATGGGAAACTTCCTTACGTTACACGCAAGGAGAAGCAGAGAATGCCTTCCTGCAGAAAGGAGAATGAAGTGGGGACCCGAAGGAATGCATCGAGGTGAGATCATGTGGCCCCAGAGGGTGTAAACGTTGTTCCTCATGAGGCCCAGGTGCACTTTCCTTGATTTCTGTAATGTATACCATTCCATCAGATAAATGATCTTTTTTTTGTTTATGATGCTTTGAATGTATTTTTTGTTACTTACAAACAAATGGTCCTGAACTAAGATAAATTTTGTGATTTCCAAACAATTGCAATTTCAAACAAAATATTCAGACACCTTCACAATGGCATGATAGGGTGCTGTTCAGTCAGAGTGAACCCTACCCGATTCATCCGAACCATGTATCCCAGCTGACGTCAGCCCAGAGCCCCGTCTACAGTTAAGTGGGTGGTGCATATTGCCTGCTTTCTCCGAGCTACATACAACCACCAGCAATTGTAGAAATAAATGAATCGGTTACATATTTACTAAAAAGGACTTATTTTCTCTCCTAGGATAGTATGGAAAATAGAAGGTAGAAATTGTGCTTCCAAATCAGGACAGCTTCTTGGAGGTAATGTCATGTAAGTTCAGTCTATACAATGGAAAGAAGTTGAGAAAGGTCATCCCAAGCTCAGGTACGGCTATTGAGAGAGCTTTGAGGGGGCCGCATTACGCACTGTTCATCTGAATAGCTCATACATGAGGCACTAAAGCATTGTAGGCAGATGTGAGGTCTTTGAGATGGTTCTAACAAAGCACTTGAAGGGAAAACTTTTATTCTGAATTCTGAGACTATGGAAAACTCCCGCAAAGTTAAAGGCAGCAATGATTTGATGCTCTGGGCAAGGGGCGGCACCTGGAGCATGGAACCAAGGAAGAAATAAGTCCAGGTCAGGCGTCACTGGGGTCATGGCGAGGCCAGTGGCTCCGAGGCACAGGAAGACCGGCTGGGTTGGGGCACATAAACAAGTCCAAGTTTTCACAACGGTTGGAGTGTCAGATGCAGTGAGACTTGGCTCCCACAAATAAATATCAAGGGTTTCCAAGTTCTCCAATGGGGAGCTGTGTCAGTGAGGTGCTTGGAAGCCTAATGAGCACATTAAGGGTCCAGCATATGGAACCCTGCGAGGAAGACAGCAGTTCCCAGTAGCCCTGCTGCACAACGCCAGGTCTGCGGCCAGAGGAGAGAGGAAAATGGAAGAAATGGAACAAACTGAAAAGTGTCTGGCAAGGTCATGTTTTAAAATAACCAAACTCTGATGAATAGTTGTATTTTCCATAAATGATGATGAGACAGTCTTACAGTGACGAAAAACACAACTTCTGTTGACATGAACAAAGAGTTTCTTGATTTCTTGACATGTTTTTCAAAGACTTGCCAAAATGGGACTGATCATTTAGCTGTGTTTATCCTTTTTAAGACTTGATAAAAAGCTACTTTTTCTTACACATCTATACAAATTTTATCTTAAGAGAGTTCGTAATGAACTCCAACTATTTCCCAACCAACCCTTAATTTGGAATTATTTTAAAAGCCAGTTTTCCAGGTTCATTTTTGAATATTCATACAGTGCCTACTATACATGAAGGAATTGAGTAAACCCTTAATATAATTATGAACTAAACATATGATCCTTGTTCTCCTGAGCTTACTTATAGGCTATTAGGTAAAACTGATATAAAACAAATGAACACACACAAAAAGTATGTAATAACTTGACTTATATATTATTTTAAGTAATAACTTTCAAAGTATTTTAATAAAATATGATAAGTGCCATAAAAATAATAGGATGTTATGAGAAAGTCTAAAGAATTTGGAATTTAGGTTTGGAGATCAGGGAAGGTTGGAGGACAAACATTTGAGCTGAATTTTTATTAGATTAAAGAATTAGATTAGATAAGTAGAATAAAGGGAGACAGATAAAGAGTTGTAGAATTACTTTCTTCAAGCTTAAAAAGACGTTGCAAGCTTTGTTAAGGTGTAATAGACAAAATTATTATTTTAAATATAAATCTTATTTTAAATATAAACCATGGCGATTCAATGATACACATATGCATTGGGAAGGATTCCCACCAACTAGTTAATGAACATACCCATTGCCTTACATGTGTCTTTCTCTTTTTGGTGAGAACATGGAAGTTCTACTCTCTTAGGAAATTTCAATTATACAACACAATGTTATCAGCTGTAGTTACCATATTTTATGTTAGATGCTCAGGCCTCACCCATCTAAGCGCTGAAAGTTTGTGCCCTTTTACCAACCTCTTTGTATTTTCCTTACTCCCCAGCTCCGTTTTAAGAGTTAGACACTTACTATTTTTTACTTTTAGATTCCACATATAAGTGATACCCTAGTGCAGTATTTGTCTTTCTCAGTCAGGCTTATTTCACTTGCATAATGCCTTCAGGCTCATCTATGTTGCTACAAATGGCAGGTTTCCTTCTTTTTCACGACTGACTATTATTCCATGGTGTGCATACCACATCTCTGCCCATTCATCTGCGGAGGGACACGGGTTGTTTCCGTGTCTTGGCTATTGTGAATGATGCTGCAATGTACATGGGGGTGCAGATATCTCTTCAGTGTTCTACGTTAATTTCCCTTGGATATAGACCAAGAGGAGAGATTGTTGGATCACATGGTAGAGATATTTTTAATTTTTTGAGGAACCTCCATAATGTTTTTCATTGTGGCTGAACCAATTCATATTTCCTCCAACACTGTGCAAGGGCTCTCTTTTTCCCACATCCTTGTCAACACTTGTTCTCTCTCCGTCTCTCTGTCTTTACGATGGTCATTCTAACAGGTGTGAGACAACATCTCACTGGGGTTTCAATTTGCATTTTCCTTTTGATTATTTATATCAAGCACCTTTTCATGTACCTGTTGGCCATTTGTACAACCTTCATTTTTATGCAGGTAAAGTATTATTAATAAAGGAGGCTCTGGGGTTCTGGGTCTTTAGTGAGTATCCAAGTTCATGCAAAAAGTAAATGGTAAGAGGGGAAGTAGAGGCCTGCTCTCTCTATGGAGCTTGTTCTCCTTTGTTTTCTGCCGCCTTCCCGTGTTCCCATGGCCACCCAAATCATCTGGGATGCCTGCTTGCCTTTAGTAGACTCGCTAATGTCTTGAGTAATTAGAAAAAAAGCCTTTAAATAAACAAGATTGTTTTTAAAAAGGAAAGGATATAATAAACATTCTTGGCAGCTTAATTTTAATGTTTTACTAAACTGTTTTATTAATATATTTACATAATTAAATAAAACAAAAGTCTTAAATGACAAACCAAAGCCATTATGCCACCTCTTCCCACGTCTTCAATGTTCTCTTTAGTACCAGGCACTTTCGGTTTAGAGCTGGGCGTCTTGTTTCGTCTTGATCTCCATGTTCCTTAGTAGTAGTACCTGTGTGCATCCGTTTATCCGGATCCCAGGTCTTCAGGCAATGGTCTTCGTGTAAACCGCGTAATATATTGTTATATTTTCTTTAAACCACGCATTCACAACAGAGGTAACAACGTGCCCACAGGGACACAACAAGGCTGTTGGTGAGGCGGTGAAAATTCTCAGGTATTATGGTTGTCTGTGGCCCTACAAAGCTGAACCCTGCCCAAGAAAACTACTTTCCTAAGAATTTAATTGCTTTTGTTGGGTTTTCTTGCATATCTCATGAGCAGCATTGAGAGCGAGTTCACGAAAGATAGACATAATGTATGCAAGACCAGGGCTAAATCGCTCCGGGGAGTAGATGGCTTTTTCCTGTTGATTGTTCTGTTTTGAGGCGAGAGGTGGCCTACTCACATGTATTGGCTGCTGCTGGCTGCCTCATAGATATCGTCTGTGTGATCCTCAGTGTTTTTGTCTGTGACTTCGGCTTTGAGAATTAAATGAAAGTAGTTTATATTTTATTATTTAATTCTATATATAGGATTCAACCGATCATGTCAAGTGTTAAAAAAAAATGTTGACTATATTGAAATGAACATTTATTTATTTTCTTATATCAACCCAAAATTAAAAATTGTTTATTAAACATAATTTTTAAGAAACCTAATGTTTAAATTATATTACTTTTGTAACAATTAATAGTGTCATTTGCTCTTCTTACTGTGTATTATCTATGTTGCTAATTTGCTATTAATTTTATAAATTATAATTTATAGAACTAAATAACAACATGAAAATTTACTTAGCAATAAGCGATTGGTGGGGGGAAGTGAGTGATTAGCAGGGGAAAAGTCTAACAAGTTTCCCAGGGGATGATAATGAAAAACAGTTGGGAAAGTAGTTTAACCATCATACATATTTCAGAGAAATGAAAAGGAAGAAATTGTTTACTTTTATGTGCGTCCACACATTTGTCACTCCTGACCTTCTTCAGTCCATGTGTAAGATCTGTTTTTCCAAGCCTAGCTCTCTTGCTGGGAAAAGGTGGGGAGGTGGTTGCTTATTTCGAGAGAGGTAACCTGGTGCTTCCAAGTCCATTGCCTGCACAAGGTCCTGCAGAGGAAAACTAACTCTCTTCTCTTTGGCATTGACCTCTGTGCCATGTAGCCTATTGCTTGCTCTGCTCTAAGTCAGGTACCAGTCTTCCATCGGCTTTCTGTTTTTCAAACATTGTTGAACTATGTAGGATGTCTACTGAGATCTCTATTCTCCTTGTCTTTTTTGCATTTATGACATTTTATTTCTTCCCTATTATAATGAAAGATTGATAAACTTACTCCGTATGAGCAATTGCTTTGTTTGACAGAAATTCCTGTAGTCCTTTAAATGGGAATAAAGTTAACCTCTTAACTAAATGCATTTAATTAATTACTTTCCTTATTCCCTTCCTCCATCTTTAGAAACTTGAACATGCACAAATCCTTTTGATACTCTACTGTAAATTATGCTTTTCAATCTGTTTAAAAAATATAAAAAATATCACAGATATAAAAAATATCATTCATAAGAATGTGAGGGGGAGATGTACATTCAGCTTGAAGCTGGACTTGCCTCTATACTATTGCAATAAACGAAGGCTTTGGCTTTTATGGTCTCTCCTATTGCTGACGTTTAGGAATCAATAGGTATTGTTACCCCAAAGGACACTTGGCAGATACGTGTCAGAGGAGGCAAGAAAACAAATAGAGCAGCAGCGAATTAGCCATAAACCTGGGATGAATTCATTATTCTACAAGGACTAGATGGTTGAATGGAACTGCGCTTGCATGGAAGTGCTGTCTTCCTGCTCTTCTCTCCAGTGAATTTAGAGGAAATCCGTGGGGAGCAACAATTACGTAACAGGCGGGGTGGGTGAACAGTCCCAGATGCCGAGTCACCAGGCGAAACTCACAAGATGACTTGGACACGGTACCGTCACAGCCCCGCCCTTCAGGACAACAGCTCAAAATACCTTTTCTTGACATCACAGAATATGCCTACCTGACCTTTGTGTGGTTGCGCTGGCTCGACCTTTCTAATAGGTAAGGTGAAGCAGTCTAGTTGAATGAAGAGTGTTTTCTTAGGCTTACACATATGGAAGACCACAAAGATGATTTTCTTTTTGGGTTTAGGTGTCTGCACTGTAGTAGTTTCATGGTTTTACTGAACACTTTGATCAGCTAAATTATGAGGTAATCACATTTAAATAAAATTGGGAAAGTTATATAATATCACAGGAAAAGCTTCAAACTGGAAGGCAGATCTGCCCCTTTCCAAGTGATAGACCTTAGGCCCAAGGCATTTAGGTGCTCTGATGCTGTGGTTTGGTGATAACACCACTGAACCTCCATCGTTGTTACGAGGGCTATTTAGGATAATGTCAGTTTTCTAACGTAAAACTACAGTTCAACTGATTGCAACATAACAGCCTAAACTCAGTCCCAAGTCAAATAAATTTTTTATAATCCACTTCGTTTTTTCAGCAATAGCTCAGAAAGTTCAGAACAGAGAAATACACAGCTAAAACCCAACTTTACTATAAAAGATTACAAAAACAGTTTTGAATACTCAGAGGTTGTAGTAAACAGGTTTTAAAGTCATAGACTTGTTAAATGAAAGTAACTGTATCTATAGGCATATAATGAGATTAACCAAGATGTCCATGGGTTTTAGTTCAGTAATAAAGAACTGAACTCTGGATCATGATCCCAGATGAGAAATTACATCTTAAGTGCTTAATTAAAAATAATGTAATAAATTGGTGATGCCTTTAGGGGATATTGCTCTACTGGACTTGGAAGGATTATTTACTCAACTTAAAAATGATTATATTCAAACATTTGATGAGCATAAGAGGTTGATGGAAAAATATTTAATTGGACAAGGATGAGCCAAAGACATAGCTTATTTCCCCTTGTTCCTTGATATACGTATGGGTTTCTAGAGTCTCTTATGTTTATTCCATATTAATGTAAACAATCATGTCTAGGCTCTTAACAGGCTTCATTTTAAGGTTAAATCCTATTTTTCAGGTCCAGTGCTATTAAACCTCCATAGTTGTCCCAACGTTGAGTACTAGATATTACAGGAAATCTTTTGTTTTCTGAGATATTAGCACTGTTTTGTTTTTTTTTTTAACCAATTTAAATGGTTTCCAGCACATTACCACCTTACACAAAACCATCAAACCCCTTGGCACCACCACTGAGAATCTAAATTACCAACTCCTTACAGTGGGTGTTAACTATGCTTTTTGAAAGAGAGAAGTTTTTGTTTCTTAATTAGTTCACTTTATTGTCCTGAGACTGCACTTCCAAAGAAGGAGAAGAAAGAGAAGACAACCCATTCTAGTTTCTTCATATCTCTCCATATGTCATGAGTTGGGCATCATCCTACAAACCAAAAGGTCGCAGATTCAATTCATGGTCAGGGTACATTCCTGGGTTGCAGGCCAGGTCCCAGGTTGGGGCTGTGCAAGAGGCAATCAAAATATGTTTCTCTTGCACATGATGTTTCTCTCCCTTTCTCTCCCCCTCCCACCCTCTCCCTCTAAAAATAAACAAAATCTTTAAAAAGAAGAATAGGGCCACCATCAGTTCCCAGCAGTGGTGCTGTTGGCATTGCGATGTGACAGTTCTTCATTAAGCCAGATGGTCTGGTGTGCGTTGAGCGTTTGTTGGTATTTCTGGCCCGCACTCACTAAACGCCTGGGGCTGTCCCAGTCGTTTCGACAATCAAAACCCTCCTCCACACATTTCCACAAGTCCTCTAGGGAGCAAACCACCCCCAGCTGGAAACCCGAATCTCAGAGGAGGAAGAACTAATGTATTTTTTAATGTCTCTGTTTATTATGCACATACAGATAATGACTTCTATATCATTCACCAATTATATCGAAAGTTAACTATAGTTTAATTTTTTTCTAAAGTAATTTAGGCCCACATTTTGTTTTTATTCCACCACAGACTTAATAGAAGCTCTAAAATTCAAATACCTTTTAAATTCTCCATCTGGGCTCATGAAGGGGTTCGCTGGCAGTGAGTGAATGGAGCCGGCGCACATGCAGGACAGCTGTGTGACTCAGTCACACGACTTTACCCAGGGAAAGGACACCCACATTTTTGAGAAATGGAGTTTCAAACACATAATGTCAAACTTTAGTCAGTACCCCTGACTTCCAAAATTGTTCACTAAAAAAAACAATAACCTCACAACTTCTCTAGTCTCCAACACTAGTCTCAAAAATGAACACTGAGTAGAAAGAGCAGAATTATGTAGTACATGAAAATATTAACCGGTTAGATTTGACAAGACTGCACTTCCGTTAGTAATGACAACACACTACACAGAGATTTGCTTCCCAAATGTGTAAAGGAAATCTCCAGTCACCTCACGGAGACCTTGTCCCTGACCAGTCACACATTGTAAAAGGTACTATGTATTAATAACAGTCTATAAAACTGAGTCAACTTTCACCCAGGGGTCTTCCTTTTTAAACCAGCCATTCTAAGGAACACAAACCTCAAAGGCATCCTTACCAATAAAGGGAAGAAAATAATAAAGTGGAGAACTTACCGATGACTTGAAGAAACAGCAGATAATTCAGCACTACAGCCAAGTCCAAAGTAACCAATTTCATATTTCGTGTGGGCTCTCATCAGGAATCTCAATATATTCTGAAATATTGAGGTCGGAAGCATTTCTCTTCAAAAGCATTCTAGTTTTGAAGACTTAGTTTCACAATAAAATTTAATAAATGTTAAGCTTTTAAAATTAAAAAAGACTCAAATATACCTTAGAGAGAAATTTCTCTGTATTCTAAGCCTAATTTAAAATGTCTAAATTTTAAAGTTTTTTTTTCAAAAGAAATTGTCAGAGCAAAGACATAGATATATTAAGTTTCTTCTCCCTATTATTTTAAAATTAAAAAGTACAAATTAAAAATGAAAACTTTTCACTTTATTTTAAAAAATCATGAGTCTAGGAAATGAATATTGGAGTTGCATATAAACATTTAAAGTCTTACAATTAAAGTTTTAAAGGATGAAAGCAATCATTTCTACATTGTTTAATGGTTATTTATCAACTCCCAAATTATTTTTTATTTCAATTTAATGAGGTTTTAAAAATAGTGATATCCCTATACCAGAAGGTGGTTTTTCCTGCTTTCAAAATACTTTTTAAATTCTGTGTTTCTGACAAGCTTTCAGAATACACAGCAATTGAATACAAAACATTTCATTGAATAAAATATACTAAATGCCGTGATAGCAAGACATCTTATTGTAGGGAGAAAAACTTGTGTTGAAAAAGATCTTGTCAGTATGTAGTGAGCAAGTAAATCCTTCTGTTCCCTTCTTTTTCTCTCTCTCTCTCTTTCCCTCTCCTTCTTCCTCCCCTCTCCTTTCCTTTGTTCCTTCCCTTTTTCTTCCTCCCTTCCCTGGTTTTCTTCTTTTGTCCTTCCTGCCTTTCAAAATCTACCCTTCCTAAAGCAATCGTTTCTCAGAACTGGAACTGAAGAGCTAAGGTGGGCAGGGATGAGAGGGAAAGTACAAAGAGAAAACACAGAGAGAGAAAATGGCTGCAAACAGACAATCTGTGAAGTCCACAGCCATACTCCAGGGCGGTAGAAGCGGCCTGAAGTCACTAAAAGTGGAGCAGGAACCAGGTTTACACTGTGGTGTGAGGATGGGGACGTTCACCACCTGAAACCATTTTCCCTGCCTCCCCCTGCCACGCCCTGCCCGAGGGCTTCCCACGGAAGGACCTGGGTCCATTCCTTCACTCTGGGGCAGTGGGGGGAGGGTCCTTGCAGACATGTGTAACAAGCAGGGAAGTCTGAGTTTTCTGCAGTCATTTCAGACTGTGCTTGTGTGTGGATAGGGCTTGTATAACTCACACACCAATTTTGAAGATGAAATTTATTTTTTATGTTTCCATTCTTAGCGACACCAAAAAAGCTGGAGGGCTTTCTTTAAGAAAATTGAGGTTATTAGAAATTTCCCTTCTCTGGGTGAAATTTCACCCATGAAGTCATGACTGAACTTTGTCACTGCTGTTGGGAGTCCCTCTGAAAACAGGTGTTACAATATTTTGAAGACTTAATTAACAGGCTAGTATGTTTGAACCTCCAGCAGGAGATACAAACACAAAACAAATTAGTTTTACTTGTTATCTGGAAAGCATCCCTTAAAAGAGGAATTTGCTGTGTACTTACACCTCTACCCATGGATCAGGAGGTAAAATAACCAGTTTTATTTTTCAAACTGTTCTGGCTAAAGTGTTTTCTTCTTATCTTGGCCCCTAAGGAAGACATGGTTATTGCCACATGAACTGCAGCGGTACATCAGTCAGTGTTTGCTTTTCGCTTTTGCGCTTGTGACTGGGGTTGGATTGAAGCATGGAATCATTAACAAGGGCGTGCAGTGACCCAAATGGACGACTAGCAATGGAGCGGGAGGCTATTTAATGCAGGCGGCTCCCCAACATTGGCTGTGGCAAGTTCTGACACTTCTCACAGTGACCAATTCAGTAAGTGACCATGTGCTGCTCATTGATGGCCAAACAGACCCAGTGTTTTATTTGAAAAGGATGAATCAAAACTTCAGGAAAGTTGGCTGCTAGGTATTTGCTGTTCTAAGAGTATTTGACTTTCAAAAAAGTCTAAATTTAATTTCAATTAATATATCTTAACAATATTTACTGCTCTTAAGGTCATTTGATTTCCTCAAAGCTCACATTCAAATCAAAGGGAAGCTTCTATCAAGATTTGCCTTTGTTCATAGCAGCACAAATTACAATAGCCAAGTGCTAGAAGCAACCTAAGTACTCATCAGTAAATGAATGGATCAAAAAACTACGGCACATTTACATGATGGAATACTACCCAGCAGAAAGAAAGGAGCTCCTACCCTTTGCGACAGCATGGATGGAACTGGAGAGCATTGTGCTGAGTGAAGTAAGCCAGGCGGTGAAAGACAAATACCATCTCACCTTTAAGTGGAACCTAATCAACAAAACAAACAAACAAAATATAACCAGATACATTGAAATTAAGAACAAACATGGTAACCAGAGGGGAGGTGGGAGGGGATAAGGGGGGGAGGAGGAAGGGTTTTCAGGAACAACTATAAAGGACACATGGACAAAGCTGAGGGGGGTGGGAACAGGGGAAGGAGGTGGGGATGACTGGGATGGGGGGAAAATGTAGACAACTGTACTTGAACAACAATAAAATTTTAAAAAATAAACTACAAAAGAAAAACAAAACAAAACAACAACAACAAAAAGATTTGCTTTGGGGCTATTCCACCTCATCTCTCTAAACGTCCTTACACTTTTCCTCCTCCTGGACTGCTCAGTTGCTTCTCTTTAAACATCGCCTAGGCACTCAGACCTTGTGTGATAGCCCCTGAACGTACACTGTCCTTATTTTTACAGCTTACAAAGATCTAAACTTCCAAGAAATATTTCTTGACTTCCTCCTCTCTCGTGAAATCTTGCCTCTTTTTTTTTAATTACTTTATTGTTGTTCAATTACAGTTATTTGCATCCTCTCCCTCCCCCCCCCCCCCCCCCCCCCCCCCCCCCCCCCCCCCCCCCCCCCCCCCCCCCCCCCCCCTCCCCCCCCCCCCCCTCCCCC
>PVJI01030880.1:0-13638 GCA_004026765.1 Micronycteris hirsuta
AACAGTTTTGTGCAGGCCAGCAGGAAAAGTTATTGGTTGTAATGAATTATCTATATCTACTAAGGGTTCATGAAATGTTATTTGAGAAGTGTATTTTATTCCATTTAAATGAAAGGACTTTCTAGTTACCTTTTGTTTCTGAGTTCTACATTAGCAGCCATGAGGGTGAGACATATTTTCTGTAATTTCAGATCTTTCAAGTTGGTTGAAAACTGATGGATGGTACAATATGGTCATTTCCAAAATGTTCTACGTGTGCATACTGCTGCCATGTTGTGGGAATTCTTGGGAATGACACCTTAGTTTAGTCAGGAAGTTAAATCAAAGTGGTTGATTCCAGTGGAATATCAATGACTGTTGATGGCAGTGGTATTTGAAAACATTTAAGTGTAAGGACTTTCTAGTTATCTTGAGACTGGATTCCCAATTAACGACCAAGGGAACAATAAACGTGATTTATGTGACATTTGTCGGAACTGGCTTTATAGTGTAATCAAGTCGTTAAAAGTTGCAGGCGTGCTTCAAAATCGTTTGTCATTGGCTTTGTCTGTTGCAGCTCCCTTAAGCAACACAGGAAAAATTTATACATAATTTTGCACTAAAAGGTACTCTTAAAGGAAATTACCTCACACCAGTACAACGAGAGTGGCGGGGTACGACCCTCCATTTTACGCACACGGGTCCAGAGGAGAAATTCCAGCTCCAAATTCTGAGCCCCGAACAAAGGAGAGGTAGCCTGTTATATACATACAGGCAGGGGTGGGAAAATACGTGGCAAAAGCAGATTATAGGAGCCAGGAACAGAAATTAGGTCTAGCTATCTTATTTGGGAGACAAAGAACAGAGCACAGAGGCTTGGGATAAGGGTTACAGAGTACAAGAACGTTCAGAGATAAAACCCGGAGGTTGTACGTCATTCGCGCCCCCCCCCCCCACCGCCTTTTACAGGTGGGACATGTTTCTGTGGTTCAGCAGCACGGAGGTTGCCTGTAACAGTACCAAAAACGTAAAATATAAGTGCCATCATTGTATGTATGTGCCCTTCTGGACACGTCTATGGGCTCATTTCCTCCACCTTGCGTGGACTTTGTTGACCAGTTTAGATTCTTTGTATGGGTACAAAACTTGTGCATTTTAAGCTTCTGTTTCTAATGTGTATAGTCAAGGGTGAACATTTCTCTGTCAGGTTTTGGTCCGTAGCATCTTTAGCATCATTCAGGTCAAGTTCCTTTGTAATTCAAGTAGTGGTTCATGTTGTAGGTTCTGTAGGAGTCTATTTCAGAAGTTCTGGACAACAGAACTTTCTCCTCATCCATTCCCTGTGAATGCTAGTTTAAGCGCTATTAGAGCAGAAAACATATTGTATAGGATTTTGATGGTTGAAATTAGCTTTAAATGGGGTTGTCCAAAAAGTCAGTTCGGTTCCCCACAAATACACCACCTCTGCGTTGCCCCCACCACGTCACAGGCAGCCAGTCTCACGTACTTGCCTTTAATGTCATTTGAAACAGTTTTGTTAGACAATATTGTGACAGTTGTCATATCCCCGTGGGATAAAACAATCTCATCACAACTGGTGAATGTGTGGGGGGCCCTTTTCTCACTGAAGACACATAAACATAAGGAGCGTTTTGGCCACTTAGGCTGTGTCATTTCAAGAAAGGTACAAGTGCAACTGTAAGGCAAGAAAAGATGCTTGGTGTGTCTGTAGAAGATGCTGAGACTGATGGAAAGTGTGAGAAGTGGATTGTAAAGATTCATGTGGGAGATTTCTCATGGGCTGTTGTCTCATAAGTAGGCAGACCAGGTACAGCGGAGAGCCATCCAGGGCAGACGTTAACAGAGGACAGACCACATGATGGCACAAGGGGGACAGGTAACATACTCAAGATATCCTAATCAAGTGTGGAAAGGCATTTGCAGCAGCTTGGTTATGTTCATCTTTTTGACGTTCCGGTTCCAGAAGTCAAGTGGGGTGGTGGGGGACCCTTCTTGACTGAATTTCCACATGCGGTTCTCTACTGAAACATAAGGGAAACAGTCCATTTCTAAGACAAATTGTGAGGGGATGAACTGTTGATATCTGAGAATAATGTGGAACAGGAGATATTGAGGGAAACACAGGAACCACCAGCAGCCCCTCCAAAGGGTGGTCTTCATCCAAAGGAGGTGATGTGTCGTCTGTGGTGGATTCCCCAGGGAGTCCTGCAGTGGGAGCTCCTTGCGGAAATCTAGCAGACTTCTCCCAACAATTACTCATTCCTGTTAGACCAAATGAAAGCCACCTGAGGGAAGCATCCAGAATTTGTCAGAGAAGATGGGGAAGCTTCAGGATAAGGCAGGAGCTCGCAGGTTTCTCTTGGGTGACCAGGGGAAAACTGTTCCAGCCTGGCTGGGCAGTCATTACTCAACTGCAGTACTCGCCAGAGCTTGCACCTCTGTGTGGCCCTTTAGCTTGGTCTTTGCAAATTTCTCTTATTGGAGAGAAATGTCTATTCCTCGGAAGACTGCAAAGACACCTGGAAGAGTTCTCTGCTCTGAAAGACAGCGATGTGGTGGGACGATGAAAAAGTGAAGTTGCTTGAAAAGTGGCAGAGGGCAGTGGAACAAAAGGGTGACAACATTGTCCAGTAGTCGTTCAGTCACGTTGTTTGCGGGACAATGAAAATTGTCCCCGTCATGGCATCTGATGGTAAAAAGCCAACAAAATGTTTGTCCAAGCCAATAGTAAGCTATGTGTTCCAAATGTTGGTCTTTGCTGTCATCTTGTGGCCATTTTAGGGAATGACACCTCAGTACAGGTCAGCAGGAAAAGTGATTCCAGTGGAATATCAATGACTTTTGATGGCAGGGGTATGAGAAGTGCGTTTGAAAACGTCTCAATGCCAGGGCTGTCCAGTTACCTTGTCACTGGCTTCCAGCTTAGTGTCCAAGAGATCAATAAGTATGTTTTATGTGAGATTTCTTGGATATGGCTGTGTAGCATGATAAAGTAGGATTTCTACAAGTTCCAGGATTGCTTGAAAATTATTTGTAATCTGCTTTGTCTGCTGCAGAATCCTTAAACAACGAGGAGGTAACATTTATTTTAAATTCTCTACCAAGAGGTAAAATAATGTCAAGTAAAATACAAGCACTTTCATTTTCTGTACATGCCCCTCCGGACATGTTTACGGGCTTGTTGACTCAACTTTGCCCAGAGTGTGTTTACTATTTTAGGTTCTTCGTACGGGTAAAAAGCGAAGGAATCTTTGTGTGAAGCCAATAGTCGAGTGTGTGTTCCAGCTGTCTATCTCTGCTGCCATCCTGTTGTTCATTTTGGGGAATGACACCTCAGTGCAGGTCAGCAGGAAAAGTGGTTGATTCCAGTGGAATATCAATGACTTTGGGTGGCAGTGGTATTTACAAGTGCATTTGAAAACATCCAAATTTCAGGCTTCCCAGTTACTTTGTGACTGGTTTTCAGGTTAGGGCAAAGGGAGCGACTAACGTGTTTTATGTGATGTTTCTCAGAACTGGCTTTGTAGCATGGTAGGGTCAGTCTTTGACAAGTTGCAAGTTTGCTCGAAATTCATTTGTCTTTGTTTTGTTGCAGTTCCCTTAAACAACGCGGAGGTAAAATTTATACATAATTCTGTACCAAGAGGTTCCGGAAAAGAAGCAAAGTAAAATGTCAGCGCTATCGGTGTATGTAAGCCTGTTTCCTCCACTTTGCCTGGACTTCCTTTTCCATTTTCAGTTCCTCCTACGTGTGCAAACCTTGTATATTTCCAGCTTGTGCTTCTAACCTGTGCGTTGAAGGATGAAGATTTCTTTCTCAAGAATTGATAACTAGCATCTTTAGCACCATTCGGGTCAAGTTATCATGTAATTCCAAAGGCTGGTTCGTTTTGGAGCTTCTTTAGGAGTCTATTTCGGAAGTCCTGAACAACAGGACTGTCTATTCATCCATTCTCTAAATACTAGGTTAAATGCTAAGGGAGCAGAAAATGTACTGTGTACAATTTTGAGGCTGTGATGCTGGTTGAAGCTTGCCTTAAATTGAGGTGGCCAAAAGGTATGTTTGGCCAAAAAGTCTGCTTGGCAAAAAAGTTCATTTGGCCAATAGGTTCGTTTGGCTAAAAAGTCAGTTCAGCCTGCAACCCCATTCCGCTGCCACACTCCCACCCCAAAACCTGTCTCTGGTCGCCCATACTTGCCCTCAACATCATTCAAAACTGTTTTTCTTAGACTGTATTGCGACAGCTATTATATCAGCATGTGATAAAGCTTGTCACAACTGGTGAATGTGTGTGTGCCCCTTTTCACAGTGAAGATGCATGAACATCAGCAACATTTTTGGCCACTTAGGCTTGTCATTTCAAGAAAGGTACAAGCACAACTGTAAGGCAAGAAAAGATTTATGGAGAAGATGCTGTGACTGATGGAATGTGTCTGAAGTGGATTGGGAAGTTTGATGCTGCAGATTTTTCAGGTAGAGTTGCTGCACAGGTAAGTAGACCACTTGCAGTGGAGAGCCATCCAGGGTGTACATGAACTGAGGACAGACCACGTTATGGCACACGGAAGACATGTGACATACTCAAAGTGTCCAAACCATGCATGGGAAATCATTTGTACCAGCACAGTTACATGAGTCTGTTTTAAGTTTGGGTTTCACAGAAGTTAAGTGGGGTGGGTGGAGGTGGGATTACACCCTTCTTGACCACATTTCCACATGAGATTCTCAATGAAACGTAAGAAAAGTGTTTTTTTTCCAAGGCAAATTATGAGGAGGAGGAAAAACTGTTGATATTTTACAATAATGTGGAATGGGAGAGATCATGGGCATAGGAAGGGAGCCACCACCAGCCCCTCCAAAGGAGGATCTTCAGCCTTGGCTGGTGTGGCTTAATGGATTGAGTGCCTGCCTGCAAGCCAAAGGGTTACAGGTTCGATTCCCAGTCAGGACACACCCCAGTCAGGTTTGATTCAGGTCAGGTCCCCAGTAGGGGGTGCACAAGAGGCCATTACACATTGATGTTTCTCTCTCTCTCTCCCTCCCTACCCCTCCCTCTGAAGTAAATAAGTATAATCTTCAAAAAATAAAAAGAGGATATTTAAAAAAAGAAAAGGAGGATTGTCATGTGGTAGTGCGTATATGGTGTGTTTGGGAGGGAGTACTTTACTAGAATATGCTTGCGGAAAACCAGTGGGTTACTTGCAAGAGGTACGGCTCCCGATTGGACCAGCTGAAAACACCACTCCAGGGAGAGTCCAGAATTTGCCAGCAGATGACATGGAAGCTTTTTTTTCTCTTAATGGAGAGAAATTTCCATTCCCTGGAAGACTGCAGAAGGCACCTGGAAGAGTTCTCTGTTCCAGAAGATAACAGTGTTTGGGGAAGATGGAATGGTGAAGTTGCCTGAAAAACGGCAGAGGGCGGTTGAACAAAACATTGGAAGAGTTGTTCAGTCATGTCGTTGGGGAAAAATGAAAAATGTGCCTGTTTTTGCATCTCAGGTGAAAACCAAAGGAACCTTTTGGCAGAGATCAAAGTGCACGTGTTCCAAACGTGCATCTCTGCTGCCATCTCGTGGCCATTTTGGGGAATGACACCTTGTTGCAGGTCAGCAGGAAAATGGGTTGATTCCAGCAGAATATCATTGAGTTTTGACAGCAATGTTAATTACAAGTGCATTTCAAAACATCTAAATGTAAGGATTGTCAGGTTACTTTGTGATTAGTTTCTAGATTAAGGGCAAAGGGAGCGCTGAATGTGTTATGTGACATTTGTTGGAACTGGCTTTTAGCATAACAGGCAGGTTTTTACAAGGCCTAAGTATGTTTGAAAATGTTTTGTAATTTGCCTTGTGTGTCGCAGCTTCTTTAAACAAGGGGAAAAATAAAATTTATTCAAAATTCTCCACTCAGAGGAAAATAAAATAAAATAAAATAAAATAAAATAAAGTAAAATCGCTATCATTTTGTGTACGTGCGCTTCCGGACGTGTCTAGAGGCACATTTCCTATAGTGTGTCTTGGCTTCATTTACTCTCTTCAGTTCTTCAAATGAGCGCAACTCTTGTACAATTTGAGGTTTTGTGTCTAACACATGTGTTTAAGGGTGCAAATTTTGTTCTCGTTAGGTATGTAGCATGTTTAGCATCATTCAGTTCAAACTATTTTGTAACTCACATGGTAGTTCATTTTGGAGGTTCTGTAGAAGTCTACTTGAGAAGTACCAAGCAGGAGAACATTCTGGTCACCCATTTTCAGTGAATTCTAGCTTAAGTGCTGCGAGAGCAAAACACATACTGTAATTGACTTCAATGGTGCAATTCTGGTTGAAGCTTTCTTTATACCGGGTTGGCCCAAAAGTCAGTTAGGCCCTCTACCACCCTTGCCATCTTGACCTGTCATGTGACTCTGGATTGCATATTTGTCTTTAATTTCATTTGAAACTCTTCTCTTAGACTGTGTCATGACAGATGTCATACCAGCATGCATTTCAAGAAAGAACTCATCAAAACTGTTGAGTGGTTTTGTGGCCATTTTCATCCTGAAGATGGATGAACCTAAGGAGCACTTTTGGCACATTAGGCTTTGTCATTTCAAGAAAGGTGAAAACACAACTGGCATGCAAAAATAAAGATTTGTAGTGTGCATGGAGAAGGCGCTGTAGGTGATGCAATATGTCAGAGTGGTTTTTGAAGTTTCATGCCCATGATTCCTCGCACAAAGGTGCCCCACGGGTCTGGCAGGCCATTTGTAGTTGAGAGCTATCGAGTCCAGATGTTAACTGAGGACAGACCATGTTATGCCATGCGGGAGACAGGTGACATACTCGAAGTACCCAAATCGAGTGTCGAAAATGATTTGCACCTGCATGATTACCTGAATCGCTTTGATGTTTGGGTTCCACAGAAGTTAAGTGGGGTCGGGGAGGGAACTTTCTTGATACCATTTCCACATGTGGTTCTCTACAGAAACATAAGGAAACCGTTCTGCTTGCAAGCAAATTGTGAGGGGAGTATGAATCATTGAAATTTGAGAATAATGTGGAATGGGAGAGATGGTGGACAAATGAAGGAACCACCAGCAGCAGCTCCTCCACAGGGCGGTCTTCATCCAAAGGAGGTACAGAGAGAGTCCTGTAGGAGGAGCTCCTTGGGGAAATTCGAGACACAAGCTGCCCCATCAGACCAACTGCAAGCACCACCTGTGGGAAAGAGTCGAAGCAGAAGATGCAAAAGCTTCAGGATGAGATGCGAGCATATGTTTCTCTTTGGTGACCAGGGAAAAATGGTTCCAGCCTAGCTGCGCAGTCATGATTCATCTGCAGTACTCACCAGACCTTGTACCTTTGCAAGGTCATGAAGTTCAGTATTCTGAATTTCTCTTAGTGGAGAGAAATTTCTGTTTCCTAGAAGACTGCAGAAGGTCCCTGGAAGAGCTCTCTGCTCCTAAAGGTAACAGTGCTTCCAGTGGAATGGGAAGTTGCCTGAAAGATGGCAGAGGACGGTGGAACTGAATGGCTATGACGTTGTGCAGTCACAATTTTGGGAAAACGAAAAGTGTGCCTGTCATTTCATTGCATCTCACAGTAGAAAGCGAAGGAGACTTTCAGCCAAACCATTATTGGGATGTGCGTTGCCTCTGTCGGTCTCTTGGCCATTTTTGAGAATGACGCCTTAGTGTAGGTCAGCTGGAAAAGCAGTTGAATCCAGTAGGCATATCTTTGACTCTTCATAGTAGTGTAATTTAGAAGCACAGTGGAGGATGTCCAAATGTCAGGACTATGCAGTTACTTTGCGACTGGTCTCCAAATATTGGCCAAGGGAGCAATAAGTGTGGTTTATGTGACATTTCTTGGAACTGGCTTTGCAGTGTAATAGAGGCAGGTTTTTACAAGTGCCAAGTTTGCTTGAAATTCATTTGTAGTTTGCTTTTTCCGTTGCACCTGCCTTAACTAACATGGAGTTCAAATTAGTTTGAAATTCTCCACCAAGAGGTAAAAAAAAGTAAAGTAAAATACAAGCGCTCTCATTTTATGTACGTGCCCCTCAGGACATGTCTGCGGGCTCATTTCCTCCACTTTGGCTGGACTTTGTGTACTGTTTGAGATTTGTCTTACAGGTGCAAAACATGTGCATTTCCAGGATCTGTTTCTAAGCTGTACTTTCAAGGGTGAAGATTTCTTTTGGAAGTTTTGGTCCATTCCATCTTTACCGTCAGTCGTTTTGAGTTATTTCTTTAATTTATTTCAATTTTTTTAGTTACTTTTATTTTTTAAAGTTTTTTTTAATTGATTATACTATTACAGTGTTCCCAATTTTCCCCCCTTTATACCCTTTCCACCCTGCTCCCTCAACCCTCCAGCATTCCTATCCCCTTAATCCATGTACATGGGTTGTACACGTAAGTTCTTTGAGTTCTCTGCTTGGTATACCATTTTTTATCTCTCCCCGTCTATTTTATGCCTACTAATTAGGTTTCTCTTCCCCTGTACCTTCGCCCCCATATTCCTTCCTTTTCCCTCCCCACTGAAATCCCTCCATGTGATGTTCATTTCTTTGATTCTCTTCCTGCTCTAGTTGTTTGCTTAGTTTCTGTTTTCATTTTTTTCTTTTCTTTTAGATTCATTTGTTGATAGTTGTGAGTTTGTTGTCATTTTACTCTTCATAGTTTTGGATCTTCTTCAGTTTCTTAGATAAGTCCCTGTAAGATTTCATAGAATAAGGGTACAGTGATGATGAACTCCTTTAACTTGACCTTATCTGGGAAGCACTTTATCTGATGATAAATGAAAGCTTTCCATTCTAAATGAAAGCTTTGTTGGGTAGAGTCATCTTGGGTGTAGGTACTTGGCTTTCATGACTTTAAATACTTCTTCCCAGCCCCTTCTTGCCTGCAAGGTTTCTTTTTGAGAAACTAGCTGATCGCCTTATAGGAATTCCTTTATAGGTAACTGTCTCCTTTCCTCTTGCTGCTTTTAAGATTCTCTCTTTATCTTTAATCTTGGATAACTTAATGATGATGTGCCTTGGTGTGTTCCTCTTTGGGTCCAACTAAAGGAATTCATTTTTCCACGCATGAGGAAGCATAGCCCTGGGATTCCACATGTGTTAGAGCAAAGTCTCCACGTGTATAATACCCTAGCCGGCAAGTGTGGAAGCATGTTCATGGAAGCAGAATTTCCTGAAGGGGAATCAGGCTATCATGTCTCATAGATTTACTGCCTTGCTGAATCCCTCCCCGCTGGATCAAAAGACTTATGCTACTGCATGTCCGGGCTCTTCCTGACCAAATGTTTACGGTTCTTAAGTAATCAGCCCAAGCTTGTTGTCCCTCCATTTGCATATCTACCCTTTTGATGTACCTGTCTAACACCTAGTTTGAATCCACGTCCTGCGCATAGTTAAGGAAGGCCATTCTGATGCGAATGTGTTCTGAAACAACTAATAAAAGCCCAGCTGAGCTACGCTCAGGGCCCTATCTGATACAATAAGGGTAGGGCTGAGTAGTCCCAGATTTCTTTTCCTGCGTGTCTCTGTGTGAGATTGATTCGCGAGTTCAGTCACGATCACCATGGATTTTGCAGGCCAAAATCTGTGACATCCAACCTCTTTGGGACTCTCTGGCCTCCTGGATTTCCTGGAAGTCTATTTCCTTTGCCAGACTGTGGAAGTTTTCCTTCTTTGTTTGTTGAAATAAGTTTTTCAATTTCTTGCTCTTGTTCTTCTCATTCTGGCACTATTGTAATTAGGATATTGGAACATTTAAAGGTGTCCCAGAGGTTCCTAAGCTTCTCTTCCTTTTTTTTTTTTTTGAATTCTTGTTTCTTCATTCTGTTCTCATTGGATGTTTATTTCTTCCTTTTGTTCAAAATAATTGATTTGAATCCTGGGTTCCTTCCTGTCACTTTTGGTTCCCTGAATATTTTGCTTTACTTCACTTTGGGTAGCCTTCATTTGTTCTTTCATTTTGCAACCAGACTAAACCAGTTCTGTGAGCATTTAGATTACCAGGGCTTTGATTACCTGCATTTTGATTACCATTCGATAGGTTGGCCACCTCTTCATCGCTTAGCTCTCTTTCTGGTGTTTTGGTCTGTTCTTTCATTTGGGCCATATTTCTTTGTCTTGGTGCACCGATCTCCTTGGTCTAGTTGACTGTTTCCTTAATTCCTTGGTTGTTGGAGTTCCATGCAATTTGATTTTCTGGCAGTTCTGGTTGTTTATTGATTTTAGATTGGTTGTTATCCTCCCTTTGGTTGTGCAAGGAAGCGAAGGGTTTCTACCTACACCTCCATCTTGGCTGGAACCTCAAAGATTTTGATTTTTTTTTTGAGACTTGCTCCGTAGTACAATATGGTCAATGTAGAAAAAAAAGTTCCAAGTGTGGTTCTCTTCTGTCATCTCTTGTTCATTTTGGGAATAACACCATAGCACCAGTTAACAAGAAAAGTGGTTGATTCTGGTGGAATGTCAATGACTGTTGATGGCAATGGTCTTTAGAAGTGTATTTTAAAATGTCTTAATGTAAGGACTCTCTAGTTACCTTGTGACTGGTTTCCAGATTAGGGCAAAGGAAACAATAAATGTGCTTTATGTGCCATCTGTTGGAATTTGCTTTATAGTGTAATAGAGTCAGGTTTTTAGAAATTCCAATGTGCTTGAAAATCATTTGTAATTTGCTTGTTTGCTTCAGCTTCCTTAAACAATGAAGAAACTAAAATCTTTAAAATAAATTTTAACCCAAGAGGTTAAAAAAAAATAAATGCTATCATTGATATGTAAAAATTGAATGAAGCATTTGGCCAAGCCATTGCCCCAAGTGTGCATCTCTGCTGCCATCTCATGGGAATTGTTAGGAAAAACATCTTAGTCCAGGTCAGCAGGAAAAGTGGTTGATTATAGCAGAATATCAGTGACTGTATAGCAGAATATTAAGACTGTTTTGAGGTACCAGTCTTAAAAGTGGTTGATTATAGCAGAATATCAGTGACTGTTGATTTTTTCTTTTAAGACTGTTTTGAGGTACCAGTCTCAGGTCTCAACGTAAGTGACCAGTTCCTTGGAACCACTTTTTATGAGCACATCATCTGGACGAGACATTGGATTTGGGGGTGCACCATTGATTCTTTTCTTTGATTGTATCTTTAAATTATTCTTTGTACCTATAAAAGATATTTATTTCTGCATGTTATTTACCACACAATTTACTAAGTTATATTATTTATAATAACTTTAAGTTAATCTTCACGAGTTCTCCAGGTAAATAAGATATCACACAGTAATAAAATTATGTTACTTTAGCTGTATAAAACATGAAAACAAATTAAAGCTTGGAATAAAACATGAAGATTTGAAGAGTTAAAATGTATCAGTTATAGGTTCATTAATAATTAAATAATGTAGTATCATGATTTTTAGCATTGGAAATCAGTTCAGGACCTGGAGCAATGGTGTTCTAGATATCAGAAGTACTTCATAAGTAAAATTGTGCCCCTTGTAGGTTATCTGAGGATATGGCAAAGGTCCACATTTTCAAAGAGGAGAATGTTTGATGGTGAATTCTGGAATCTAAAGGAGTAAAATTATAGATTCTGAGTTTCAGAGAACCAGCCTCTACAAAATCTCAGAAATCCCGAAGGGGGACGGCAAGGCGAGAAATGAAGGAAATCTGAACACCCTGTTCTTCATTGGAGTGCTGGAGGTCAATGCAGGCCTCAGGGACCCAGCCCTTGCCAGATCCCTGGGCCCACACTGACGATAGGCAAAGGAATTTTTCTTTATTTTATAGAAGGGGTTCCTTTGTTTTACAAGCAGTGATGAAAAACACACATACAATTTCCCCAATCAGCAAGGAACAGCTGCTTAGTCACAAATTATTAAAGGCTGACACATTGAGCAATTAAAAAAGACTATATTCTACTCATGTTAAACAAATGGGTACTCTGAGAAGGAGCATTATTAATCAAATAACAGCATCAGGAATAACTATTTTAGGCACTAATAATTGGCTAGACATATGTATTTTTTTCTTAGGTCCTAGGTAACCCTAAATTAGTCATTAAAATTATATGTAGAGGTTGGTCTTTGTTCTAGAAAATTTAAGAGAGAGATGTCAATGCAAGCTAAAGTATTCCTATCCCAATTAGCTACTTCTGAAATGTAAACATTTGTCAGTGACCTTAGATTTGTAGGCACAAATGGTCTTATCTACAACTCTCTGAAGTTTAAATTCTAACTAACGTTTATGGCTTTTCACTAAATTTCCTAGCTATTAAAATATTTTCTTTTTTCTATATTTCTGGTCTAAAGAAGAGCAATAAATTTTGGAGTTTCAGAGAGAATTGTTTAGCAATGACTTCTCTCATCAATTAGCAAACTGCTTTCCTTTCAGCGTTGCTTAATGGCTAATCCTCTCCTTAACCCTTTCATGTGTGGGGGATTGGCTAGGAAGTTAGAAGGCTTTGTTTTTGCAGGTCACAGCCAAAGCATGCAAGCCATAGGCTAGACTTGCAGAGAACTGCCCAAAAGCCACCTTCTGCTGTGCAGATGCGTCCTACCCATTCTGACTGTGCCAAGAAATGGGTTTGGGCTGGTTCTCCACAAATCAGTGTTCGTGGACCAGGTGTAGGCTGGCCCGCAACACTAAGTTACTTTAGGAAACAATGACTGAAGAGTGATTTATGGGCAATGAAAAGAGACAGTGACCCTCAGTGCTGTGGGTTATCACGGTGTGGTTCAGTCTCTCAAGGTGCCATATCTTCCTTGGCTTCTGAGGTTTGGTGGGTGTTTTCTTAGCCAAGGACATTCCTCCCCAGTCTTTGCAAAATGGCTGGCATTTTTATTTTATTTTTTGTTGTTGTTCCTTAGCTCTCTGCCTCCAGGCTGCCTGTCCAGAGAGAGGTGTGATTTCAGATCTAGGGTGCAAAGTCACATGCTGTTTGTATTCTAATTGACTCTTCATCCTGCTCCATATAGAGTGGGGTTTGTCATTGCTATGAATACTTCTTTCTCTTGGGAGATTTCTGTCTGCATTGTAGGTGCTTATTAGCAATGCTTACCTCTGTTCAGTGCATGCCAGTAACTCCCACCTTAACCCCACCCTAAGGACAATCTGAAAGGTCTCCATACAATGTGCCAAATGTCCCCAAATGAAAGGGGGCAAAGTCAATCTTAGGTGAAAACCACTGATCTTGAAGCTGTGATCATCTTGGGAACCTGAGTGATCTGGTCTTGGTAAGAAGTGTTTTTACTATCATCCCATGTAAATTATTTTCTAACTCCAATTGTGATTTATTTTGGGGTGGTTATTTAGAAGTGTATTTCATAGTTTGTAAATATAAGTACTTTCTAGTTATCTGTTGTTGCTAATTTCTTGACTAATGACAGTGAGTGAGAAATATATATATATGGAGAGAGAGAGAGAGAGAGAGAGAGAGAGAGAGAGAGATCTATAGCTGTAGGTATAAATTTCAGTCCTTTGAAGTTTGTTGGAACTTGCTTTATATCACAATATGGTCAGTTTTTTAAAAAATTCCCAGGGTGCTTGGAAAGCATCTGTAATGTGCAGTTTTGGGGTGCAGTGACATACTTAGGTTGATGGGAGAGACCTGGTTCTTCTTGCTGATGCATGTAAAAAATTA
>PVJI01030881.1:0-13684 GCA_004026765.1 Micronycteris hirsuta
GGGAGATGGCCCCCGCAGCACTGTCACAGTGGGTGCGTGACGCTAAGCATTTGTCAAAACCTACAGAATACAACGCCAAGAGAGCACCTTCGTGTGAACCATGAGCTCTGGCTCCTGACAACGCGTCGGTACCGGTTCGTCAGTTGTAGCAAACGCCCGAGCACACTAACGCAGCTGTTGGTCCAGGGCGAGGCTCTGCCGTCAGCTCCATTTCTCTATAAACCTGAATCCAACCTAGAACTGCTCTAAAAAGCAAAATCTACGCAGCGTAAAAATGCTCAGACCTATAACCTCGTTGTACGCATCACACAGCAACTGAAGAACAGAAGACCGTCTCTCCCCAGTGAGGCTCAGGACGCGCTCAGTGCCGAGCCCGTGAGGAGCAGCCTGTGGGGAGGGGGACCCCCGGCTGCGGGGACACCAGGCAGAGGGACCTTTGATGGGGACTCCACTGTGCAAGAGGCAGCAAAAATCTTTCTTTCAATTTTAACTTAAGAACTTTGGACTTTGAACTTTAATTCATACTGACAAGAAAATTTGATCTTGGAGTTTAATTTCTCTGGACTTCAACTTGCAAGGAAATTTAATTTTTGGACTAATTTCTCTCTGGGAATTCACGATGGAAAGGGGTTTATGTTGAACTCAGGAGCGTCTCTACATGCTTGGCACTGGCATTGAATTACCTTAGCACTGTCGTCCCTGCCCGCTGCGGAACCTGGCTGGGCCGTGCCGCACGGTGACAGCCAGCATGGAGAAGGGGACACAACACGGAATGAGCTTTCGGCGGGGAGGCGCAGAGGAGCCTTCAGTCTGTGCCTCATTCTGACCCACGTCAGCCTTCCGGGGACACGAGCTAACGGGACTGTCCGCCGAGGGTCCCGGGAGGATCAGACAGGCAAGGGGACCACTTTGGAAAGAGCGGTCCCAGGAAGGCTAGGGAACGGTGACCACCCCCCACCCCCACCACCCCAGAAAGAGGAGCACACTCGGTGGTGAACCCAGGGAGCTGAGAGAACAAAACCGGGGCACGGTGCAGGAGACGTCCTGCCCCGGCCACACGCCGCCCTGCGGAGGCCCTCCTGCGCCCACGCCTGCCCGGCACACTCCTCCCTGGGGCCAGAGCAGCTCCGCGGCCTGGGCCGCTCACCCTCCACGCTGCCCCCTTCAGATCTGCCCACGGGAAGAGAGCGTGGGGGCCGCAGCTCCGCCCCAGGGTGCCCAGCCCCGCCCTTCGCACCGCACTGCGGCTGCGCTCTCGGAGGGACCACAGCCTCGGGACAGTCCGACCCTCCACTGAGCCGGCCTCCGAGGCGGCGGCAGCACCTGCTGTCCCTGTGGCCCGAGCCCGACAACGGGCTGAGCCTCTCTGGCATCTCTGTTTTCTTGGCAGTTACGCTCATTTAGTAATTTCTCCCCTTCCTTTATTAGGTTTGTTCTGTTGTTTTTTCTTTCACGGAACCTCTTGAGTTGAATAATTAGATCAGCGCTTCAGAAGATTCTTTCTTTTCTCCCAATATAAGCATTTAAAGCTGTAAATCTCCCTGTAGCTACCATCCCATTAGCTTTGATATGTGATGTTATTTTGTCATTCAGGTTTAAACAGTCGCTTCTATTTCAATTTCTTCAGGGACCTACGGAATAATTAGAAGCATGTTTTAAAACGTTGAAGAGTCCAGTCGTTTGGAGCCTCCCGGGGAGGCAGAGACTGACTTCTGCCCTGCGGTGTTCGGGCCGAGAATGCCACGAATCACAGTTGACAGAGATTCCTCTGGTCCAGGGCGGTGCCTGCCGGGTGAGCTAACACATACACATCTATACATGTGTTATCAGTTTTTGTAAGTTAGACCGTCTTTTCAAACTGCATTTTATAATATCCCTATTTTTTCTGCTTGATCTACCAATTTACTGAGAAAAGTGTGTCAAAATCTCCTATGACTGCAGGCTTGTCAATTTCTCCCCAGAAAGTCTGCCAATGTTTCCTTTGTATTTGGAGGCCAGGTTCGTTACAGGTTCACAGATTCCGAACTGTCTCTTTTCCCAGTGAATTATTCTCTTAATTACCACACAATAAGCTTGTTCATCCTCACACTGTATTTATCTTTTGTCTCCCTTGTGGGATGTCAATACTGTTAAACCACTTTCAATTATGTTGATGCCTTTTTCTACCCGTTACTTTCTACTGAGGAGGTAGCAGTGGTTCAGATCGCAGCTCCGTCCCTCACGAGCCAGGGCATTGGCCAAAGATGGGACGCCCGGCTGTCCCAAGAACTGTATTTGGCATGTTTCACTCCACTGCAGTTCACATGCATTCATGTATAATGATCCCGGCGGGGAGCCACGGGCCCCATGCGGGCAGGAGGCTGGGAGCCGTCTCGTGATTCTAAAAACGAGTAAACAGAAGGGAAGAATCTAGCGCTGTGGTGCCCTGACGGTGGGTCTGCCCCTCAAAGTGGCCAAGCAGCTGGTGAGGGGAGGTGGCTCTCTGTGGAAGCAGCCGGGCTGACAGAGGACAGAGGTGCTCCAGAACTAACATGACACCACCCAATGGCCACAGCACAGCACAAAGAGAAGACGCTGATGCGCGGCTGCGGGGACGGCGTGCACACTGCCGGCAGGGGAGGACTTAAACCAACAACAGCGCACACCGCCCAGTGTCCAGATCTAACTCCCAGTTTCCAGGAAAACGGGGGACAGGGACGCTGCAAATGTCACCTCCGTGATGCAAAACTGAAGTGCAGGCTGTGGGCAGCTCTGGGGGACAAGCACGTGGCTACTCCAACCACTGAAATGAACAGGTGGGGACAGCGGTGGCCTCCCCAGAGAGATGTGACAGTCACATCCCCATGCGTGGACCTTACTCACGCCCTGACTTGAACACACTGTCAAAGCTGTCTGGAAGCTACTGGGAAGATTTTAACACTGGCCGGCATCTAATGATATTAAGGGATTATTCTGAATTCTTAGGGAGGGTGGTGTTATGGAGTTTGTGTTTTTCAAAAAGGACTCTTTGGGTTTTCAGATACACATAAGGAAGTGTGTGTAGACGACACTGTACAATGTCCGGGATTTGCTTTAAAATAGCGCCGGTCTGGAGAGAGACCGATGCGGGGATGAGCCGACGCTGCTGGAGCTGACTGGTTACGGTGTTCTCTCACGTTCGGTAGATGTGTGAGAATTCTCACCGCACAGCACTTTTCAGTAAAATCTGCAGACTTGGCTCGGCGCGGCTTCCCCGCGCTTCCCAGGGCGCAGCACTCACCGGCGTCACAGGGGTCGTCCTTGTCCACGGGCACGAGGATGTGGGACACGGGCCCCGAGAGGGACGCCGCCGTCGCATCCAGCTCCAGCAGCCGCAGCCGCGGGGTTGTGGCGGGCGGGAAGCGGTAGAACTGGAAGGTGAAATACACGGTGTTTGGCCACGGCGTTCCCTGGTCGTCCTCGGACACCCTGAGTCCAACAAAGCTGTGAATCAATCAAGCGCCCCCAGCAGGGAGCGGGGCTTCCGGCAGGCCCTCGCACGGGGAGACAGCAGGTGCCACAGGGGACACGCTGCCCGCCGCCTCCACCCACACAGACAGCTCCTCTGTGACCTGGGGGAGCCGCCCGACGCCCGCCCACTTCAGGCGTGGCTGGAGAGCGCTGTTTTCAGAGCCGCCCCAGCACCCGGGAGCGGGCCAGCAACACACTGTCCTGTCTGCGTTTGCAGGGGGGGCCCTAGAGGGCGGTCACAGCAGGGTCACGGCCAAACCAGAACCAGGCCAGACGGCAGGCCTTCACCGCCGGAGACCGCACCCAGCACACGCTGCCAGGCCGGAACCACACAGACATTTTCATTCCATGCAAAACACGCGAAAGCCAGGTGGCGAGGAACACAGGCCGGAGGGTAAAGACTTTACCTGCTAAAGGCCAGAAACTGCAGCACGATCTCGTTGCTTTGTAGAGGGTCTGATTCTTCCTTTTGAGGGTCGAATTTCACGGGGTCTGCAGGGCTCACAGCCTCGATGGGCTGCTTGTTGGCGTCCAGAACCTCAGGGAAGCCGGCGGCCTGCAGGAGCGCCAGCGCGGCTCTCGAGAGCGTCCTTCCGGAGCTGAAACCCAGAGCCGTCCTCAGCCAGCCTCCAGGAAAGGGCGGCACCGGGACAAACCCACCGCCCGCTCTGGGATGATTGGTCCCTCCCGAGCCAGCCCCTCACCTCCTGGTCTGGGCCCCCACGACGATTGGGGCGTGCACAGGGGCGAAAGGCAGCTCCTGCAGCTGCTCGGCGACACACGGGCCGGGGGCCAAGGACGTCTGGCTCAGGTCAGCTTCCAGGTGAGAGATCCCGCCCTCCAGGGGGAGCTCCTGCTAGACAAGACGAGGCCTCCTGCACACTGCCCGGCAAGCCGCGGCACAAGCCCTGGCTCGTGGGTGCGCACGGACGTCCCAGTCCCCACGTCACCTGTGTGGTGCCGTCCACTTCCCCCCCAAAAGCAGGAGGCACATGTCTAAGACAAAAGCCTCTCCGGAATCCAGAACACCCTCTTTCTTGATTGCTCCCCAAGCTCTGTGTTTCCATTCAGAAAACACACCACATAACCGGAGCAGCCCCAGCAACGCCAGAGACGCAAGCTCCTCACGAGCACAGGAGCCCAGATACACATGGGAGGGGCAGCAGAAGTAGGTTCACAGTCGCAAGCCCGCGAAACAACTGTCTGAACAACCGGATGAACTGCAAACCTATGCGCCCCCCCCCGCCCCGCCCCCCATAGTTTAAAGGACGGCAGCGCATGCTGCTGAGTGTTTTCTCAACAGAGCGCCAGTGCAGCCTGGAGGCAGTCTGCGGGGAACTGGCCAGCGTTTGAGGCCACGCCCTGTGTGGATTCCCCACGGTCAGTACAAATAGGGGCCCACTTCAGGCCATCAGCTGCCACGGAATCGGGGTGGCAGGCCTCCCCCACGCTCCCTCCCCGCTGGCAGCAGGAGGGGGTCCTGGAGGCCGGGGCCCGGACTGCCTCCACCTTTGTCTCCAAGCCACGGCCCCTGCCCCTCACGCCCAGAGACTAAGGGCGGTTTGCCGTCATCTGGGGCAGAGCGAAGCCTCGCCCCGCCACCGGCAGGACGTCCCAGCCCGCATGCTCGTTGGTCACCAGACTGAAGGCGGCAGATCTCTGGAGCATGGACAGTCCTGATGCCCACGTCACAGAGAACCCACGATGGGCTCGGGCACCCAACCTGGGCCAGCGTGGTGGCAAAGTCAGGAGTCTGGAGCCACCGCCTGGAAGGAACGAGGGGCACTCACCGCCTGGGCCTGCGAGGGCTGGGAACCATCGGGCTGCAGGGACGAGGGCTTGGCCGAGCGGCAGTGAGTCGGGGATTGTGGGGAAGCTGCCAGCTGGGAGAGAGACAGCTAAAGGGAAGAAAGCTCGCGTGAGAAGGTACAAGGCCCTCTAGGGACCTCACAAAGCCCCGCCCCATGCTGCGCCAGCCCCACCCGTGGGGACGAAGGGTAAGCCAGGCATGCCAGCGGAGGCGTGAGTCCTGCGCTCTCTGGGCAGTGGCTGCCCTGGAACCCCAACCTTTTCTGATCCCCTTCACTCGAGTTATCACAAGAGACGGTTCTGTGCTCTCTCCTAGACTGTGATATTTGAATAAAAACAGCAACAAGGAAGAGCAAGTGGACAAGGGACACAGGCCAGGGAAGACAGGTTCTCTGTGCTTGTGGGTGGCAGGGCCGGTGGCCTTGGACCCTCTCTGGGCTTCACCTCCATCTCTGGACAGACTGTGGCCAAGGCCCCTCGGTTCTGACCCCTGTGCTCCCCTGACGGGAACCCGCTGGCGCAGGCACTGGAGACAGACAGCTGGGATGGACTCCCCACTCGCCACTTCATTCCCACCTGACCGTGGATGAGTCGCCCACCCATTTGCCAGGGTCTCCTGCTCTGTAAAATGGGGACAATGACTGGACCTGAATTACAGGACTATTGAGAGCATCACATGGGGGTTCATGGGAAGGACACCAGGTAAGCCTCCTACGGAAGCTGACGTAGAGGGATGGGGGCCTGGACTCTCCTGTGAGCCCTCTGTCCCTCGCATCCTGGAGTCACGTTATAAACAGGACACTGACTGTCAGCAGAGACAGCTGGCCCAAGGGGGGTGCTGGGACAGAGGTGGACTCAGAGCTTGAAGAGGTGTCCAAGGAGCAGGGGAGGGGGTGCATGGGGCCACGGGGGATCCCGGCAGCATCTTCAGGGGGCAGAGAGCATCTTAAGGGCCTGTGACCCTCAGAGCCACAAGCTGCCGTGAGCCTCTCCTGGCCCTGGAAGTGAGAAGTGCTGTCCGGCGGCCCCCGACACCTGGGGCACACGGAAACTGCGGCAGCGAGGACGCCGGACAGCCCCGCAGGGAGGCCGGGAGCTGTCTCCACGCACGTGTCTTCAGGCGAATACAACCTCCACTTCTGATCGCGCTTCCAAGCTGCACGGCGCACATTAAATCCACTTCCTGGGGACAGCCTTTGATTCTGAATTATTCAACTCTTCCAGAAAGTCGATTTCCAGGGTGATGCTGGCAGACAGAGTCACCCGGGGGACAGGCCGGCCTGACCGCGTTCAAAAGCACGCAACAGCCTCCGGACTCCAGAGGGGCAGCCACGCCGGCCAGCCAGCGGCCCAGCGAGCCAGAGCTTCCTGCCCATGCAGGAAACCCTGCGCACGGACGGGCCTGCCCCCTGACAGCAGCCGTTGACGGCCAGGCCTCCCCAGGGGCCCTTCCCAGCCCCGGAAAAGCACACGGGCATCAGCTGCTCTTAAAGATGCAGAGAGAACACCCCGGCACCCGGAGCCTTTAAACAACTGGCCTCGGAGTCCTATAAAGGCCCACACTTACCCCAGGTCCCACCGGCGAGTCCTGGGAGGTGACGAGCCCCTGGGGCAGCAGCACGGGCGGGCCTGGGAGGAAGCACACGAGAGGGGGTGGCATCAGTCTCAGCGAGGCCCAGGGCACCTCCAGCCCCAACTCATCAGGGCCTGACATGTCCCCCACAGTGGGATCTGGTGCTGCCACCCAGAGCCGGGCAGCAGTGACCGGGCAGTCCCCATGCTTAGCGGAGAAGACTGGGGTGAGCATGAAACCCGTGGCAGCTCCTCCCAAGTCCCCGCCTCAGGGAATGAACCCTGAGCTCTGGCACCGCCAATCGGCTGCCCCGGCTCTGCAGGGCTCACTCGGTGAGGCTCCTTGAGAGGCGGAAGCGCTGACGGGTCAAGTGCTCACGTGCTTGCCTGGGGCCCTCCCATCTTTGCACCTGCTCACGCACCTGCCCTCAGAGAGCCTGGTCCGCTGCTCCCCGGGCTGGGCAGACTCGCGGTCCGTTAAATAAGAAATGTGTCAACAGACACGCGCGGCAGACATCAGCGGCCGGGCTGCACCCTCTCTGGCTGTCCCGTCACTCAGCCACGCTGAGGCCGGCCAAGCACAGCCTGGCTTCCGAGTCCCACTGGCTGGCGGTGTGGGCGTGTTTGCACCAGGGAGAGTCCCGGCCAGCCCTTCACGTGGCGCCCCTAACAAGGGGCTGAGAGCATCCCTTGACCTTCGTGATGCCAAGCTGGTGTTGGCCTCGTCCACAGGAACCACCTGCTGAGCACTGTCCCCACCCGGGGACAGGGCGGGGCCAGGCTGCTGTTGCCCTGTCCTGCCTCCACCCCTGTCCCCAAACCCTGTGGGAGGTCTAGGCCGCGCAGCCCCGCCCCCGCCCCGAGCCCTGCCCGGGAGCCCCAGGCACTGCTGCGAGCCCTGGCCAGGGTCGGCCACAGCCACTCCACACGCACTGCGCGCTTTCACCTGCACCTGCCCACACCACTGCCACCGCCCCCAGTGGGCTGCCCTCGCCTGACCCCTGAGAAGTCACAGCCCGCCCCAGGTGGCCTAGCCCTGCCTCCTGTGGCCCTCCTGTGGCCTTGACACCTGGAGAAGGCAGGGCAGGTTCACCCCAGGCTGAGGAATCCAACTGAGGGGGAACGGGAGGCAAGGACAGCCAGGGGGCGCCGAGGGAGCTCCCCCTCAGGAGGGCCTGCCTGGCTCCCTTCTAACAAGCCAAGTTCACATGGCCCCCAGACCCTGGAACACTCGAGGCCCAGGAGCCCCAGTTCCTGAAACGAGCTCAGCGGGGAGGGAGGCAGAAACGCCACTGGCCTCCCAGGAAAGATGTCACCTCCCCGGAAGCAACAGCAGGCGAGGATTCTCAGGGCCCCATCCCAGAAGAGTGTGCTCCTCCCCACAATCTCGGAGCGCTGCACCGCAGCCCCGGCCCACCTCGCCTCCCCCGAAAGTTCAGGGAGGAGCACAGAATGCAGCGACCGGAGCGTCCTTTGTTCTGCCCAAAACAGAGCCTGACAATCCCGCAGGCTAACTTAGGTAATGAGGAAAAAATTTCAGGAAATGGCACCATTTTCTGCTGCTGGGAGAAGCCCAGCCTCTGGGTGGGTGAAACCCGAAAGCTCAGGCAGGAGCAGTAAACCCCTCTTGGCCTCCAGCTTGGCGCTGCCCGTGTGCCTGTTGGGGCAGCCTTGCCTCCCTGGAGAATGAGGCAGCACCAAGAAGGGCTTGCTAGCCGTGGCAAAGACACCCACTGCTGACCCACGGGCCCCAGGGAGGCCCGGGCTGAGAGCAAACACAGCAGAACCACGAATAACCCGCCTTTCCACTCTGACATGCTGAACGCCAGCTAGGCCACCGCCCAGACCTCACTGTCTGACGGGCGTGCCCGGAGAACAGGGTGCCCTCCCGAGCGCACCCACGTCCGCCCTGCAAGCGTTTCCCAAGTGCCAGATGCGGGTGCCTGACTGGGACACCCCACTCCTGCCACAGAAATGACTGGGGGCAATGCACGCGTGTGACGGGTGCGTCCAGCGTCTCCAGGCCTCCGTTCAGCTCCCAGAAGCCCGAAAGCCGCGCACTCCACCAAAGGCAGGGCAGGGCTGTGGCCGCCCCGCACCGCCCAGCACCAGGCTGTCTGTGCCCCGCGGGGCCTCCTGCTCCCTCTGCACTCCGCCCAGTGGGGGACTGCGGGCTCTGCAGAGCTGAGGGCGTCCCACACCAGGAGAGGAGTGGCTGCTGTTCCCGTCAGCACGGTCAGACGGCACTTTGGGGGCAGGTCACGGACGGACATGAAAACAGGCACAGACAAAGGGAGAGTCCGGCGGGGCCTGCCCGCCCCGCTGGGAGCACAGGGTCCCCAAAGCACAGCCATTCTCTGCGCTGGCCGGCGCTGACCAGGAGCAGGCCCCTGTGGGAGGCAGGCGGGAGCCCTTCGCCCCAGAGGCCACCGTCTCCCAGTGGACACGCGTGCCTGCGCGTGGCTGCACACTGGCCGGGTTGAGGACGGGGAGGGGGCACAGAGTCGGCAAGCGGCCTGGCGCGGGCGCTCACCGAGGGAAACGCTGCCCCGAACACACCGGCCTATGTGCAGCTGGCCCCACAAGGCCGGCAGAAGGAGCGGTCGCACTGCTCAAGGCGCCGTCAGCGTGACCCGCAGGAAGGCCGGGAAGAAGGGCTGCGCTCGCCAGACCCAGACAAGGAGGAACTGACGGGTGAGGGCCCAACGGCACACCGACACTGAGCAGTCGGGGCGCACCCACCTGAAAGGCCTCGCCCCCAGTGGTGTGGGGTGCGAAGTCGCTCCCCTGAAGGCTCTGGGCACAGGAAGCGGGCAGGGTGCTGGAGGAGCCCAGGGCCCCTTTTCCACGGCCCCCCCACACGGCTGGTCTCACAGCCATTAAGCAAACACGACGGAATTCTGACGCCACCAGAACATTCGAAAGCAGTATGTGGGTCAGGGAAATTCCACGTCCCAAAAAACAAAGCAGCAGTGCCCTCTAGTGGCCGGCCGCACACTTTCCCAGAGCGTGACGAATGGACCCTGGATCCCTTGTCATGTTATAGAAGAATAAAAAGGATAATTCATAGCAGAAAACCAAAGTACCTCACTTAAAGTGACAGCCGCATATCATTAAGATATCCAAAGGACCCATATAAGTTGGTAAAATACTGAAGTAAGAAATTTCCGTCATAATTTAAACACCCACAAGTATTTAAGTCAGTTGCACTGGGTCTTGGGAGGCAATTGTCTTCAAACGCCTGACGTCTGGGGTGAGGGCAGTTGTGCTGATGGGACGCAAAGGCGCCAATAAATCCCAATTAAAGGCAGCAGAAGCGACCGGGCTCCATCCACGCGGATCTGCTGGTCCCCAGCGCTGGCTGGACGACGCTGCTGCCACACGTCGGCACAGAGTTCAGTGTCTGGTCCTTCCAGCCGCCCCGCGTCTGCTCCTGGTGAAGAGCGCGCAGCTCCGCCCCTAAAACACCGAGCTGCAGCTCGGGCGCCCCACCAGGGCAGAGTGTCACCGGCCGCCAGTCATCCGACAGACGCCCGTCTCAGGGCCAACGGCATCCATCTCAGGCCCAGAGCACGCTGCCTCGGCGGGGAGGCCCAAGGGCGCCCCGAGCACCCACCGCGCTCCGCGCAGCACAAGCCCCGCTCTGTGCCCGGCTCCCGTCGGGGGTCAGGTGAGGACTCCCAGAGGACACCCCATCGTGCAGTCAGGATGGGTGGTCCGCCCCGACACCAACAGAGGGTGACCCCACCAGGCATACAGGGCAACAGCGAGCGAGGCAGCCCAGGGAGGGACAAGTGAACAAAAGACGTTCTCTCTGCGGGACCCCTAGGCCCAAGGGTGAGCGTGGACCTCCTGGGCCACCACGTGGGGACCTTCCTGGAAGGAGCCAAGGCTGAGAGCCCGAGGTCAAGGGAACAGGGTGAGAGAGAGGGACGGACAGATGGACGACCATGTGGAGTTCTCACAATGCAGCCACGTCTGACACCAGCTCTACCTCTGGGTTTTCTGTCACGTGAGTCCATAAAGTCCCTCTCTTGTTTAAGCCACCTGGAGTTGTTTCCATCCCTGGCACCTGACAAAGACGTGGCAGAAAAGAAAGCTGTAGACCAGGGCTCAGTACATGATAACCTACTGGCCGGTCAGATTTGGCCCACAACCCGTGTTTGTAAATAAAGTTTTATTGGAACACAGGCATGCTCAGTCATCCACATGTCCTATGGCTCTCACAATAGACCAGCAAAGATGCATGGCCCCCAAGGCCTCGCGTGTTTATTATCTGGCCTCCAGCCTGGAACCCCTGGCGCAGACGAGCTTCGCTAAAGGAATGGAAATCTGGAACCAGGGAACCAGGTCCAGACATGCATAACTGTGAAGTCCCACAAGTCACGCTCTGATTTTCTCAGAGACGAGTTTGTTGAGCAGTTTTGTGCTCACGGCAACACGGAGGGGAAAGGACAGGGAAGGGCCCTGGACAGCCTCCCCACCCATGGCATCCCACGCCAGAGTGAACGCAATCCTCTCTGCTACCTAAAACAGTCACTGGGTGCTTTGTTCGTTGTCTTTACAATGCAGGCTCCGAGGGGACAGGAGCCTACATGTCCCCGGCACACCACAGACTCCCAGTGAGGACCCAATGGATGGAGGCGGGTGGCGAAGGAGGTCCGCCTTCGAAAACTCGCTCCGGCCCCCGCAGAGCGGCGAGCGAAACGGAATGGCGCCACGCCACCATGGAGCCCCCAGGCCCGGACGGCCCTTCCCTCGGCCGTGTCCGCCACTGGTGTGCACCCACCAAGGACGTGGGGGTCAAAGGCTCTCCGTGGACACAGGCTGCGCTGCCCACCCCCCCACCCCCCCCCGCCGGGCCCTCATCTCCAGGAAGATTTCTGGATCCGTGTTTGACTGGATCAGTGGCTGAAAAGGGTATGACAGGTGTCCACTGCCCACCAACACTGCGAGCCAGAGGGGTGACGAGCAGTAGTGCCATGAGGACATCCTAATGACAGCCGACGGCCACCGTGAAGCACAGCCCCGAGCCAGGCACTCGGACGACCCTTTGCCACTGAGCCCTCCCTGCTACGGGGAGGTCCCGGGCCCGTTTTTCTCGCTGGCCGTTTCTCTGCCTTGTGTTGACCTGGAGCACCTCTTTCTGTAACCTTTCTCCTTTCTCGTCTTCTCAGTCTTCCCAGCGACGTGGATGGTTACCTGCACGGCAAACGTCTTCCGTTCTGAGATCTGCCTTTTACCTCTGTGCGCAGCGTCTTCCCCCCACGGAGAGTCTCGCACCTGAGCAAACGCTCACAAGGCTCCATCTGCCCTTCTGGCTTGGGCTTTGTCGGCCGTGTTTAAAAAAGCCTCCCAAGCCCCGAGGTCCAAGAACAGTCTCTGATTTTCCCCCTGAGATTTCACGAGTTCTGTGTTTCACATGCAGGTCTTTAACCTGCCCCACTTTGCAGCTGAGGAAACTGGGGGACAGAGATGTCCCACAGCTGGCCAGAGAGGGGCCAGCCGATGGGACAGCACACGCCCACGCCCTCCAACCACGCTGCCCGGTCGGAAGGTCTGTCCACAGTGACGGCCTGCAGCCCCGTTGGGATCGCCCCGCACCCCGACGGGGCAGCAGGCAGCTCGTGGCCAGGCGTTGCAGGGAGCAGTGTGCTGTGAGCGTCCTCGGCGAGTCCGGGAAGCGCTCTCCAAGCGGTCGGGTACTCACTAAGCCTTGGGGAACGGCTCGTGGGCGCGGCTATCCCGACTGCGTTCCTCCCTCTGTGCTAAGAGGCCCTCTTCCCCAAACCCCCGTGTCAGCCCGCCTCAGCCCACAGCTGGATCTCCCAGGGGAGGGCGGTGCGCCTCTCGCTGCAGCTTGCAGTCCCCGGGTCACGAGTGACGCCGAGCCCTTCTTCCCTGTGCGTGGTGGGGACACTGCCTTCTTCGCTGTGAGTCCCTATCCGTATCCTGGGCCCATTTTTCTCTCCTGTTGTTTATTAGTTCTTATTGATTTGGAGCAGCTCTTTCTATAATCTTTCTTTTTTCTAATCTTCTAATTCTGAAGTTTCTAAGGTTTTGGGTTTTAATCCATCTAGAGTTTGTTTTTTGTACGTGACATGAAATTACACTGTATTTTCCACTCGGGCAGCATTTCCAGCACCGTTAACAGACTGGTGCACCCGAAAATGTCCACACCCAGGGGAGCTGTGGCTGTGACGGGGAGACCTTGAGACAGGAGGCGTCCTGGGCGCGGGGGCCCCGTCGTCACAGCAGTGCCAGTGAGCTGGAGGGGGTCCGGAGGACTGGAGTTGGAGAGAGGTTTGGAAACGCCACTCTACTGTCCTCAGAGACGGAGGAAGGGGCACAGGAAGCGGGCGGCCCCTAGAAACGAGAAGGCAAGGAAACGGGTCTCCCCGGAGCCTCCCGAAGGCCCTGCCCACGCCTGGACTTCAGCCGGAGGCCACGTGGGACTCTGGCCCCCGGACTGCGCGACGGGAAGTTCCTGCTGTTTTAGGCCACACCGGTCCAGTCGCCGTGACCGTGGGGTTAGCCAGCAAATCGAGAAAGACGAAGCCTCTCATCTTCTTCAAAGTGGCCGTGGCTCTTCCTGACTATGCGGGTCGTTAAAGCAGAAAAAGCATCTGCCGGGAAAGGGAACGAAGGCAGCACGGGAGGGAGCCGCAGGCAGGCGGGGCGCCCGGGCCGGGGGCGCGGCCAGCACAGGTGCAGCAGCGTCCCAGACCACGGGCCGCCGGCCCCGCGGGGGACGTTCCAACAGCCAGAAACCACGGGCGGCTGGCAAGGACGCCGGCTTCCAGCCCAGACGGGG
>PVJI01030882.1:0-13682 GCA_004026765.1 Micronycteris hirsuta
CAGGTGATGGCAATGCTGCGGCTCCAGGGACCCCACCTGGAGAATCACGTCTCTAGAATTGCAGGCACCCATTTCCTGCCCTTCGGCTTTCTAGTCAAATTCATCGGAGCTGCCCACGTAAGTGCAAGCGACAAAAGCAGAAAATGGCGCTCTTCAGATCCAGCGTGTCCAATCGGAATAAAATGAGTCTTCTCCCTAATAGCAGGAAGGTAAATTGAGGCCATTAGATGCAAAGTGAGGTGAGTCGTTCCGCAAGTTCTGGCAGAGGCGGCATGGAACCCTGTGTGCCCGATACACAGTTTCCCGTTCCAGTCACGGAGCTGCACTTTTCTGACACCAACTGTAGCAAGGAGTTGGCTTCCAAGTGGCTTATTAGAGAACAAATTATTCCCTGTTTTGCTACTCCTTCCATTTGAGTTAATCTGCAAGTCTAAAGTCCAAGCAGGTGCCAGAGTTATTCCTGCAACTGGCACCAAATTGCATTCAGAAAGCACAATTAGCACTTCGTTAATGTGCCTCAGAATGGGATAATCTACATATTACCCAAAGGCGGCCTCGGTCCCCGCTGCACTTCCCCTTATTGTGCCGCGTACAGATTACCCTGCTAAGAGACTTTTGCAAATCCCAGCACTTGCCAGGCAGCCGTCCTGGCCTCTTCATTTGAACAGGTGAGGACAGACCTGTTGATAATGGTTAACAGTCCCAGAAACTCTCTCTCTTCTTCCTCCTTCCTGTTCCTTCTCTTCCTGACCTGCCCTATTCAGTCCGCAAACCACTGCTGGGGTGGGCGAGACAAGCAGGCACCTGTGCCAGGGCAGGGGAGACGCAGCGGCTCAGAATGGAGTGTTAGTGCCCAAGTGGGCAGGGGGGCCCCCACCAGGGGATCACTACCTGGGGTCTGGAGCCTGAGCACTGTGTGAGGTTTCTGTATATCAGGGTGGCACAGAGAAGGCTGGCATGGGGTGCTGGGGCTCCAGCCAGGTACGGGGGTCCCTGCAGAGGGCAGCACGATGAGGGGGTGGGTGCCTGAGAAGATTGGGAGGGCCTTCCGTACCAGGTTGGGGGGTAGCCTGGCACAAGCCAGAAAGCCAAGGTGGATAAGGAGAGCATCCATGCCAGAAAGAGGTGCTGGCAGGGATGGAAGCCTGATTCCAGATGGGGGCACTGATCAAATAAGAAAATATGTTAAAGATAATAAAAGCCAGATTTCCCTCTGTTGGAGAAGGAAGTTACAACTATAAAAAGAAACCTGAAGTGAATCCTGAGGTGTTAGATTGGAATTTGGCACGTGTGTGTGAACTCATGGCTTTTAACACATAGATGAATGTAGAAATACAAATGCAATGATGTGCACGCATATCTGTACGTAAACATACATGTAGCTATTTCTCTAGTCTGTCCACCAAGAGGGCCTGGGAGCCACCCCAGTACCCGTGAGCACACTAGGCCTGCAGATTTTGGGTTCTGATGATCGTTCTCCACTGAGAGGAGCCAGGCTCCTTGGAAGATGAGCTGATTTCAGAGAGGGCCAAGGAAAGTACAACACGAACCGGGACAGCTTAGTGTCCCAGAGTAAGAACAGTGGGGGCGTGCGAACAGGACACAGAAGCCAACTCGAAGGGACTCCCGTTGGGCAACTGTGAGATCACTTGAGCATCAAAATAAACAACAACAACAAGTTGCAATCCATCGACTAAACCATGAAACCACAAGTTCATACTGATATAGATAGATGGGCACATTGACATTTGATCAAAAATGGGATACTGACCTAACCTCAAAGTATCTGCACACACAGCATTCACAAAAGGGGAAGAAAGTAACTTTGTGATGGAGAAAGCTGGCAGATGCCTACCTTAAGCAAATGATTAAAGTTAAAGTACCACCAGGACTGGGGCAAGTCAGGATCGGGCACCACCTGGCGCGATGCAATGAGAAAAGCACAGCATCACTTGTGCGAAACTCCTGCCAGAGATGCACATTCCGACTCTGACCACAAAGAAACCTCAGACCAAACCGATGCAAGGATATTGATCAAAATAGGTGGCCTGGAGTCTTCAAGCATGTCAGGGCCTGGAGAGTTTAGAAAAGACTGGGGGTCTGCTCCCCACTGGAGTCTGTGGGGACACGAGAACAAAGCGCCGTGTGGGACCCTCCAGCTGTAAAGATCGTTCCCGGGGCAGCCAGCCCCAGTCATGCAATCTGAAGATGAGGTAGATGCCAGGAATGACTCAGTTCGTTTCCTGCCTTTGATCATCGCTGATGGTCACGGAAGATCATGTCCTTGTTTGTGGGATTAAAACAAAAGTATTCACCGGGGATAAGGCTCCTGACAGCCACGTACCCTGAAACAGTTCAGGAAAAGAAAGGCATGTGCATGGTGCCTGTGGCTTCTCTGGGACTGAGAGTGTTTCCAGCAAACCATTCAAGACGCTGTAGCGGTGGCGACAGCGAAAGACTTGCATCTCCTTCAGCAGGGATTTTCTGGTCAGGCCCTCCGCGAGCTCAGCCTGCCCGGGGATGCTGAGTGAGTCAGCCTCGCACCACCGCAGTGAGGTCATCGAAGGTCATCGAAGTCGCGCCCACCATCCTAACGATCCTGAGTGGAAGGGCGGGGCCTGGGGAGACAGATGGACGCTGTGCCCTCCCAGCACCCTGCATTGATTTTGGAAAGGATTCAAGCCACTCGAATTGGGAAGATGGAGTCTCTCTCGCTGTCGTGACCACAAGGTCCTTGGGCAGAAAAGCAGTGTCCTGGCTTCCAGTCCTTTGTCCTCATGGGCGTGCCACCCTCTAAGGCTCTGCCCTAAAGGCCTTGCCTCTTCTTCCTCCTCACCAGGAAGGCTGGCAGGGCAGGAATATGCAGACATGCTGAAGTATATCTAGAAAGCCACGTGCTCCTCTTAGGGGGTCTGACCGCCTGCATGTCAGAGATGAGAAGCCTCTTACAGTGTGGCCTTGAGTTCACACCTGAGTAAACACAGCAAAGACTAACTAACTGATTCACACCCACGACAGGGTGCCCAGGCGGCAAGAGGTCTGAAAACCAGGTCACGAGAAGAGAAGATTAAGGAGAGAAGCAGCGTCTGCCTTTAAATATTAGAGGAGGTGGCCCATGGGAGAGGCTGGCTTAATCCCGTAGAGCTCCAGATTAGGGACTGGAACAAGGGTGGGAGAGGCAAGGAGGCGGAGCTCAGGTCCACATCGAAGGGACTTTCTAATACTGAGTCGATCCAACACGGCCAGCAGGTGCTGAGCCCACACTGAAAGACCACCGGTGAGAGGAGCTGCCGATGCTCTTCGTGGGTCTCCAGTGTTATGATTCCAGGGAAGAACAGATCACCTGGGCATGGCTCAGACTCGTAAAAGGAGCAGAGGTTCGGCAGGCAGGGCGATGATGGACATTCCCGGGCTTGGCTTCGGCCAGGGGCACAGTCTCACCAAGGCAGAGTGCCTCTCTGAGCCCGACAGCACAACCTCTGCCACCCAGCCCCAACTCTTCTGGACGTAACAGCCCTTCGATGAATTATCTGGGACTCAGTGGCCTCCCAGAGGTGTGTGGCTTCCCCCGCCACCACCCTGAGGCTGCCCCTAAATTCAGTGTGGACCATAGTCCCACCTGTTCCCGAAGACCTCTGGACTCTCCAAAAGGCAAAATGGGTCGCTTGTCTGATGAAGCCTTGGCCACACCCTTCCGTCACCTGTGTCTCTTACTGCGATGCTCGACCTGCCATCCCTTCCACACCCCATGGGTGAACAAGGCTCAGGCTTCGGGGTACAATGCCCACGTGGAACAGGAGACCAGGGATCTCCCTCCCACTTCACCAAGCATTGGGGAAGAAGACAAAGGGACAGCTGAGTCCCTGGAAAGAACCAGTGGGGCCCTGCCAGTTTCGCCATCACCACACTCACTAAGAGACAGAGGTTAGACCAGGAGGGAAAGCTGTCCACGTGAAACGTTGTCATCCACTGCCGAGACCAGCATACCCACACACACGGCACAGCTCCACGTCTGCACTCAGGGCTTCAGCGGAGTCAATGAAAGGAGGGAGACGCCATGATTCTAAGAAGGCAGAGGGGGCCGGTCTTTCCACGGCACACAAGGACGGCGTTAGAGCTTACTGGGTTGTCACAGTGGACACATTATTCCCCAGGGGACTGGAGAAAGAATTAGAGCGGTGACATCTTATTTGACATTTGATGTTTCAATTTCCCTCCAAACATTAAGTCCGTTCAATTTTCTACTTAGAGGCAAGACCAAGCAGAGCCAGTGGTCAGCTCCTCCCTTCTCAACACCCCCCACTGCAAGTTTTAAGGGAGACCAGTTCATTCTTGTGACTCAGCAGATACGTCACCCAGGTCCTTCGGCACAAGTCACTTTTACGTCACCCAGGTATTCACGTCGCATAGAGTTAGCGACTGTGTTAGTGTCTCGGAGTTTATATAGCAGCGACGCTCAAAGTTGAGAACAACCGACAGCCAGACAATTTTTCAAACTTCTGGAAACTCTGCTTAATTTACTTATGTGCTGTTCTGCCCCGCGGCGTGCCCCCTGAGAAGCCCTGTCCGTGGTGCCATGTGCCCAAGGTGGAAATGCCAGCGAACGTGCCACAGGCAAGAGTGGACAGGGGGCTGGACTGAGCCCTGGCCTCGGACTGGCTCTGCTGCTAATTTACTGGTGACCTTCGGAAATTCCCCTTGAACTTCTCTGCCTCTGTGATCATATCTGTTCTATTTACTTCACAGAGTAATGGGGGAGAGATAATGAGATTGTGGCTATGAAAGAGCTCAGGAAAATAGGAAGAGCCTTAAATCTATAAAGTTAAGTGTCAGATTCTGAAAATGGGGTCCGAACATGGGGCTGTACAGCAGGCAGGGGTCTGAGCTGCGCTCTGGCACCCAGTTTCCATTTCATAGCTACGAAAGTGGGCGCTTCGGAGGGGGTCGTGGCTACTCATGAGACAGTGGTGGGGCCAGTCAGGTTTGGGTGAGACAATAAAGACCCTTCTCATACTTGAATGTCCATCTAGCCTCTGCTTGATTACCTGCATTGATGGGGAGCTCACTTCCTCAAAGACAATGACTTCTACCTCTGAAAGGCTAAGGGGACATTTCAGAACCATGAGGAAAAGAAAGAAGTTTCTATGGCCTTTTCTCTTCCAACCATTGGTCCACTAAGGAGGCCCCATAGACACCATCTGCTCCCTTTTCTGTCCAATATCGGCCAGCAAGGTTGTTCTCAATGACACTGCTCCTCTCCCGCTGAGCTTCCCCAGTGTTCTTATTCACCTCTCTCGGGGGCCACTTTGTCATCCCGGTTACCCTGCAATTAACATGCTCCAGGTTCTCCAGAACTGGCTCCCCGCTCATCTCTTAGACATGGTCACCTTGTCCTTGGATGACAGCCCGGGCATTCAGGCCTCTTCAGTCACTTCCAGTCTGAGCAGCTACTGCCCGTGGCTTTATAAACCAGGGGTCAGACCTGCCACGTGCTTCCCGTCCACTGTTGATGGCTGGCAAAAAAAAATGAAGGCCCTGAAACAGCCCAGAGAGGCAGACGCAGAGCCCGCGGCCTGGCTGGGTGCTGGCCGGAGGGGAGGGGGGCACTCCAGCAAGGAGGCACCCTGCACTTGTAGAAGATGGGAAGGGACACCCGTTGCCATGGTGATCGTAGGCCAGCCTAGGCTGCCTGCAGCCTGTGAGGAAAAGCACTGGGAAGGCTCACCGTGAGACACGGGGATCCACCACAACCACTGCCCAAACCCCAGGAGCGTTACCAAGCCAAGCAGCACCTGGGCTGTTTGCAATGTGGTCCCGGAGGAGGAGGGGGCAGGGCTGACACCGTCCGTCTTACAGGAGGGTGGGGGGAGCTATTCAGGTGTGTGATATGTGTGATATGTGATGTGTGTGGTGTGTGCATGATGCATGTGTCTGCATGTATCTATCTGCATATGCTTGATGCATGTGTGTTGTGTATCTGTGTATGATATGTATGCCGGTATATAATGTGTCCATGTGTGGTGTGTGTCTACCGGTACCTCTGTGAGTGTGATGACGTGTTACACTGACACATCAGTGTCCCCTTGGGCCTCCTTCTTTCTAGGCACAACAGTGACATTCACTCTCTCGGAACAGCTGGCAGGGGACAACTTGAGGCTGAGCTAGCCCCGCCTCCTCGTGGCTGCAGCACTTTGCAGCCATCTCGATTAGCACTAATTACATCTGCTCTAATCATTTGTTTATGCGTCTGGCTCCCCCAGTGGAGCAGCTCGAGCCCAGGGGCTGCGCCGTGTTTTCATAACCCTGATTCCCAGAACCACCCCTGGCATGAAGTAGGTGTCCAGTAAGCATTGCCTGATTGAATAAATGAGTCTCTGCCAAGGACAAGATTGGGGGTTTGGACTTGAAACAGCAGCATGCAAGATCAAGGCTCAATTCCAGAAGTATCCGCGCTGCTCTCGTTGCTTCGGGGCTGGGCACCGTTAGGCAGCCTTATCGCCATGAAGCTCCCACTTAGTGAGGGAACGAGCCGCCTGTGGCCTTCCCTCCCCGGTGACAAGGACACAACAGCAGAGGCCGGTGCGACCTGTGCGGCCAGTGGCAGCACTGGGAGAGGAGTCCAGAAGACCTCGCCACCAGGCCATCCACTCGGCAGGTTACCGAGGGAAGGGCTGGTCTTATTTCACACTTACGTAGAGGTTTCTAATTTGCATACGGCCCAATCACCCTTGTTGGTGGGTGGATTTATGCTTTTGACATATGCATAGAATCGGGTAACTACAGTGAAGTTACAGACTGTTGCATCAATGGTCTGTTCCATTCTGTTCTGTTCAGGAACCGCCCACATTTTACCAGGCCCATTTTTATTTCATATCCGCTTTTTGTGGAGACGTGTAACTGAGGACTGAGTTGGTTCTTTCCAGTAGCTTCATCAGACTTACCTGTGCTTTAAGTTCTATGACATTTTCAAAGCAAGAGAAGATGACACAGGAACAAGAAAAAAAGGTGGGATTTGCACCTCCTCTCCCTTAGAAAGAAGAGGTGTTTGTCTCCAGAATTTTCTCTTTCATCCAAAGGACGTACTGAGGAGTCCTGTCAGGACTTTGCCATGCAGCACAGGTGCACTCCTGAGGAGTTACACCCGATTCCGACTTCATCAAGCATCTCTCAGTCCCTGTTTCCACTGCCCACCCATCCCCAACTCCCTGTCCCTCCGCTTCCCGCAGGGTTTGGGGTGAGCAGAAAATTGATAAAATTCACTTGCAGATAAACCTAAATGTAATAGAGAAATAGCCATCATTGAGAAGGAAGCTTTTTAAATGTTTTTATAGGAATAAATAAATTCCTTGGAGAAGGAGCCCACGTGAGCCTTTTTCAAAATCATAAAAGACTGGAGTTCGTGCGTTCGCATTACCTGGCTCTTTGGAGCAGTCACGTGGGATGGAGCCGCTGCCGCCTTCCAAGTTCCCTGCCGCCAGAGCTCTGCCTCTCAAACCGCCTTCCAAGTGAATGCAGGAGCCAGGCAAGAGGACCAGTCTCATTCTTCAAGTCGTAAGGCATTTTGTCAAACAGATTTTCCCCTTGATTTTCATGAACCTAATGTCCAACCTCAAGGTCAGGGATAGAGCAATCATTCGTTTGCTCTATTATCATTACAGCATCATTAGTTTGGAATCCAGTGTCTGGGAATAAGAAATAATTCAGACAAGTAAATGTCAGGCATGCAATTGCTTTTGCGGAAAGATTGGTTAAGCAAACTGCTCATATATGTAAATCGAAAGGAAACTGTTTTAAAGCTACTTAAAAGAACAAACTTTTCAGGCATTTTCAAGTATAGTTTAAAGCACCCTTTGCATAACGTATTTGTACCTTCCTCATATATTGTCTTTTTTCACCCCAGACATCCCTCCATGGGCAGGCAGGAGTGCTCCCTTGGCTAACGTACTTCCCGTTACTGGTGGCGCTCAAACACAATAAAGTTGCGTCTCTAAAACAATCTTCCAATTCAGGTGGTTTTTTTTTTTTGGCCACACTGCAGCCAATTCAGACCAAGCTTCCTCAGATTAGTCTGAATTGACGAGGCTTGATTACACTAGATCAAACCATATGAAATCAGTGCAATTCAACCATCTTTGCCTTTTAAAATGGTGATTGTATTCAACCTAATACATTTCTTTTCTGGTGCTTCTTTCCAAGGAACCAAAAGCAGTTCCATGTTTCCACGCTTTCTTCTTACTTTTTTTTTTTAGTTTTTAAAGAATTTCATTTATTTATTTTTAGAGAGAGGGAAAGGGAGGGAGAAAGAGAGGGAGAGAAACATCGATGTGTGAGAGAAACATTGGTTTCCTCTTGCACACGCCCCAACCAGGGACCGAACCCGCACCCCAGGCAAGTGCCCTGACTGGGAATTGAACTGGCCACCTTCCCCTGTGCGGGAGGATACCCAACCAACAGAGCCACACAGGTCAGGGCTCCTCACACACTTTAAAAAACAAGTGGGAGAATGTGGTAGACTGCCCTAGCCCCTCAGCTGACAAGTACAGAAACTGGGAGATTTAACAAAAGAAAATCATTCAAAACGCAACTCCCGCAAACCGGGCAGAAAAGAGTACTGTGTCAAAAATAAACACGGCTTTTAAAAACCAGTTCTGCTGCTTTCCCATCATCCAGACGCAAGCCCTCTTCTCTAGACCAGTTTGCCCCGAGCCGGTGGCTGGGCAGTGAAGAAACCCCTTTGGGGACAAACCCTATCGTGTCTGCCTGTGAGTGCCATGCCGGAGAGCCCAAGAGTCTCTGTCCGTGTGAAGAAAATCTCCACCGAGACTTCTCAAAGGCCTGGAATGAGAGGCGAGCAAATTCAAGTTTAATAGAACGGAACCTCAGGAAATGGACAAATGTAAATTAGGACTGAGAAACAGAAATTATTCTCATTTTCACAAGGCCCCTCGTTAACTCCTTTGAGAGCATCCCGAGACTTTGTTCAAGGCAGGCGGGGATGGGTGGACTCAGGGGGAGCGTGGCGGGTCTCTGCTCCCAGGCAAGGGAATGAATGTTGGCTCTGGCGAGGGGGGCTTCTGATGAGAACGAAGAACTTCCTGGCTGGCGAAGGTCGGAAGAACCTGGGGAGCAAGGGAGCAGCAGACTGTGGAATATCTTCTTCTGGAGGTGCTAGAGCAAAGGAGCCCCAGTTTGAGAAACCTGGGTTGGGTTTCCCTCTTCAGCCAGAGTCCCTGGCAGCTGGGTGACAGGCTGGTCCCCTCCGCCGCAGGAGGCTCCTCCAAGACACCCCACCTCCACCCCAAGACCTGTGTGCAGGAGCCAAACGGTGTCTTCCACCACCCACCACCCTCCACGCCGTACCTCCTGAAACGGAGGGGGAGAGAGAGCTCCCAAGGGCGTCTCCTCCGCACTGTGGGGCAAGGGGTGCTGGGGGAGTGCTTTCTGGGCAGTTCATTTTTAACCAAGTGACCTACAGACACAGAGAATGAAAATGCGAGGTACGTTTGCAGCTGCCATGAGAGGTGCCATCCACAGGCCGGCTCGGTTTCACGGGCCCCAAGTCTCAGGACGGGAGCCCGGCCGGTCACTGGCATCCCCATCTCCCAGGGGCTTGGGCACAGAACGCTGGTTTAGGGCAACAGAATTAATGTGGCTCTAAAGGTAATTTGAAAGCGACAAGAGTAGCGAATTATCACATGAAAATGCAAATTGTTCCTTATCGGGGCTGCTCCACAGATGCTATGATTCATCACGGAGCGCTCAGCTGTAGTTCCAAGGAAGATCTCAGTGAGAAGGGTGGAGAGGCAGGGCCCCGCCACGTTCTGCCCGGAGAGATTTATAGCTCCTTTGATCCTGATGTAAAGTACACAGCGTTGGGAGGGAATATTAAACCTATAACACCTCACTCTATTTATCACGCGGTCCGTATTTGAGGAGGGCCAAAGGACACACCAGCACACACTTCGGTCCTCCAAAATGTCCTCTCTCTGGACGTGTGCACACCTTCCCTGCAATTCGCCCTTCACTTTACCTCCTTACCTGAGGCGAGGCAAATTCTTTCATGAGTCAATTCACCCAACTCCCATCCATCCAGAGTTTCCCTCATTTATTTACTCATTTTTGGTGGGTGTACTGAGGAATCCATCAGCCCTTACTACTGGCCACGTACACCGTTTCTGATTAGGAAAAGGGACCCGAAAGGGTTTCCCACTGTCTCTTTGACTAGTGTTTGCACAGGGGGCTGTTAAAGAGGAAACACCAAACCTGAGAACTGGACCAAGGCTCCGTGTGCGATCAGCAAATAACCATCTAAAAGCTGGAACTCAAGGGAAGCCAGCCCGCAGATGGGTGCGGAGGTAACCATCGTAAAGTACTGCTGACCTGCTGGCAGCTTCTGAGTGCTTTATGGATGTTCATTCACTCACCGAGCCCAGGAGATGAGCGCCACCCTGACTGAGAGTCACTGACACACCACACCCTTCTGAAAACCATCAGGGAGAAAAATCACTTACGTTCAGGGCACCCCCTGAGGGGGCCACGACCTGGGTTCTCTGCGCAGCCTCTGTGCACCCCAGAGTGGGACAGACTAGGACCCAGGCACCCAGGCTGCTGCCTGGGGGATTGTCCTGGCCTCCCCGCATTCCCGGAGAGCCCTGTGATCCTCTGGGTGTCTCTTCCTTGCAATCTGAGAAGACTGAGCGGTAAAGGACCTGCAGAAGGTTCCTCCTTAAACAACTTCTTGGATACCAACCTCGTGGGCCAAAAGTTCCTGCAGGGGAGGAGCGGGTGATGATACTGGGAAGGGAAGCCAGGGCCAGAGCCCAGCTGTATTGGTTTGTGAGGTCTGCTTAACAAACTGGGTGGCTTAAAACAGTAAAAATACATTGTGTCCTGGTTCTGGGGACCGCAAGTCTGAGATCAAGGTGTAGGCAGGGCCGTGCTCCCTCCGAAGGCTCTAGGGAGGGAGCTGTTCCAAGCTCTCCTGGTGTCTAGCGGTTCCTGGCTGCATGGCAGCGTCACTCCAACCATCATGCACACGTCCTGGTGTGCACATCTGTGTCCAAATTTCCCCTTCGTGTAAGGACTCCAGTCATACTGGATCAGGGGCTCATTCTACTCTGCTAGGACCACATCTTAATTCATCACATCTGCAATGACCTTATTTCCAAACAGGACCACATTCTGCAGTTCAGAGCTCAGGATTTCAGTGTGAGATTTGGGGGCTCATAATTCAACACAGGTCACAAGCAAAAGGGAATGAACTTTACAAGAGACTGTCAGGGGACTGCAGCCCCAATTATGGACCCTTGCACTTGAAATTTGGCCTTAGGAAGCCCTCTGCCCCTCGCTCTCTAGATTCCTAGAAAGAGCAACGAGGGTCCATGTCACAGGCTTCCCCCCTGGGTCCCCACGAACATTGCACCAGTGGAGACACCGTGGCTGGTGCTGCCGGTGTGCAGCTGCAGCCGGCAGACTTGCCTCATGCATCCCCCATGCAGCTGGGACAACGACACCCTTACAGATTCTTTTTCGTCTAATTGTTCTTAAATTTTTGAGAAAAAAAAAGCCATTGAAATCTCCAACTGTAATGGTGGGGTTTTCTATTTCTTCTTGCATGTCAGTTTTGCCTCGCATATTTTGAAGCTGTATTTTTAGGGGCATATGCATGGAGGATTTTTATGTTTTCTCAGTGAATTGCTCTTCTTTTTCTTCTTTCATGATGTATTTTCAGATCCTCTTTATTCTTCAAGTTCACTAATTTTTAATTCTGTAGCATCTGATTCACTGTAATTCCATCTAGGATAGGCTTTCGCTCCAAAAGCTGTGTTTTCATCTCTAGATGCATCCTTTCATCCACGAGCTTCTTCTTCCCCATCAGCGCTCAGCCACCATATTCCACTTCCCCACTAACTGCAACCTGCCACATCCGTCTTCACTCCCCTCCCCACTCCACCTGTTTCTACCTTGATAACACCCACCGGGTGCTCCAAACATCACTGCCCAAGAGCTCAGGGCCCAGCGCAGGGAGTAGAGGAACAGGGAGGGCACCCACAGGGGGTGCTAAGATCGCCAGAAAGTAACCATCCAAACATCAAACGTCCTGAGGTCTGCAATCAAGCCCTGAGAAGACAGTCCATTCCCAGGGGACATCTGGTGCAGGCGCCCTGAGGAAGCAGCGTCCTCCAAGGGCTCCGACAACTCCATTCCCACGTGACCTTGGGCAGGCTCCTTCCTCCCCAGACCTTGGCTCCCTCCTGTGTAAACTGGGTGCACCATTCCATGAGCTCAGGGTTACCGATGAGACAAATAAAATCATAACGGAAAAGACAGCACTTGCTGACTGCGAGGTGGTGGCGACAAGGCGGAGAGATCAGCTTTCCTCTACTGATGAGCTACAAATACACACACACACACACACACACACACACGGGAACTTTCTTTTCAGGCTTCTGGGCTATTCAAAGACACCGTGGCTTCCCAGTTCACCCCTCAAGTTTCTTTGTGCTGTCCTGAAGAAGCAGAGAGGGCAGGACACGGAGACGGGGCGATGTTTCCCACAGTTGCTATTTAGAATCCAGAGGAGCCAGGCTTGCTGTGTGCAGAGAGATTGTTATCTCTCTTAGGGCTCGACAATGGTCACCTTCAACTCTTTTGCTAAAATCAGACGCTGCTTTTCTCTTAGAGCTCAGTCCAGGCAGAACCTGGGACCATGACCGTTGGAGGGTCCAAAAGGGGTGGGGTGGGGGGTTGCTGTGCAGAAGGTGTCCTGAGAGCTAAGAGCCTAGTTCCCAGTGGGGGACAGAGGGAGGAGGAAGAAGAGGGATTTTGATATAACAGGAATCTGACTAAGAAGTCATTTTTAATAATACTCTTAGATGCATTGGCTCCCCGGCGAGACCGTGGGCTGGCTGAACGGCAGGCTCATCGATGGAGTCAGGGACCGCGCACTGGACGCGGACACTCCTCAGAGGCGGGGGCTCAGCAAAGGGAGAGAACTGTCAGAAGAGTCCCCAGAGATGTGATGTTCGTTGCAGGAACAGAGGAGGAAGCAGTGATTCCAAAACAGACCCAGGCCCCCCTCCACTTTAGAACAGAGGAGCCGGGGAAGCAGCCCCTGCGGGGATGATTCGCCCACAGAGGAAAGGCTTCCTGAGAGCAACCCGGACCCACGGGCCAGTGCTTTGGTGAAGGCCAAGACCAGGGTGGTGTCATCCCTGCAGCTCCACCGAAGCTGGGCTGCTCCTCATTAGCCGCCCTTGTCCCTGTCGTTCTCCCCCTCCCACCTGTCTCTCTGTTCTGCCCTGTCAACGTCCCCTGGGTGGATTAATGCCCTCACCGACCCTTCGCCAAGGTGAATCACAGAGTGTCAGGCTGTCCCGAGCAGGCCTCTGTGGGCGCCTGCCTGCTCCCCTTGCACGCAAGCACCACACCTCTGCACAGAGCCTTCCGGCATGGGGGGGGGCGGGGAGGCCCTGAAGGGGCGGCTCTGACATGGGATCATTGTCTTACTGGAAGCAATGGGTGTTTTCTCATGAGCCTATTTCACCCTTAAAGTATGAGGAATTTCACCTTTGAAGCTGCCAGTGGGCCCAGGGATTGGTCGGGGTGGAGTGGGGAGTGGGTATCGGAAAGAGTCAAATCCAGCACCCTGGGCTTGCAGTCACTTCATTCACCCTGTGTCT
>PVJI01030883.1:0-13680 GCA_004026765.1 Micronycteris hirsuta
GAGTGGAGAGGATCCTAGGTAGGAGTTTCCTGAGAGACAGAGGGATGGTCATAGAGAAGAAGACCAGTCAGAAGAACTGCATAAAGCCACCTACCAAAGCATCATAGACATCCACATGAAACTGCTGCTAAACCATCTTAGAAACCCAAATGCAAAGCCATACACATACTGTTATTTGTTCTGAATATCTTAAATGAAGGTGCATTTAATACGACGTTGTTAGAATGGAGGAGGTCCCAAAGAAGCAAAACAGAATGAAGCTATACCAACCCTAGACTGGAGCTGATGATTCTACATTGGCTGCTGTGCTGCTGGGGGCATCAGAGCCAGGACCACTTAGGAGAGGAACTGCAGATGATGCCAGATGACTGAAGAAGGGCTGAGCTGCTCCTGCCAGAATCAGAATATGGGTGCAGTGGAGTCTCCTCATACTCATCTTCCTCTTCCTCAATCCTCTGCTTCTTTCTCTTTTTCTCCTCCATCTGCTCCTCCTCCTCCACCTTCTTCCTCATCTTCTTCTTCTCCTTCTTTTCCTTCTCCTTCTTCTCCTTCTTCATTATTAGTATTTTTTAAACCGACCACTGCCTCCAATTGGTTAAATGTAACCAGAAGACTATTAGCAAGGGACTCAGGAAAATGTCCTATGCAGGCTTCCTGCCAAAACAATGTAAAGTCAAGAATATAAGGATGAATGTAGAGCTTGTAAATGTGATACTCCTGAGCAAGAAAAGAAGATCACAAAGGAGACACCTGGGTCTGTAATTGAGAGGAATTGATAACCTGGATCTGTACCTGCCCCCCAGAGCTACTGGCTGAGGTATTCACTGCCCCAGTGAAGGCACAGGAATGCAGGCAAAGACACGTGTAATTTCTGTAACTCTATTCTAAGGCAAACTAGTGTAGTTCGGGACTCTAAGAGGCCTGTGGTTTTTTTTCTCCGAACTCTGGAAACTTTGGTAATTACCAGGCAGCCTTCAGAAAGAGGCTGCTTAAGGCCTCCTGTTCCTTTTTCGTACCCTCTCACCTGGGGTGTTTATGTTCCTGCCAGGGCACTGCCCCCTGCAGACCTTGCCCTGGCTCTTTCAGTGATCCAGCAAATTCACCTAAGGTTTTCTTCTTCATTTTTTATTCTTTTTTTTTTAAGGAAATTTGGCTAAAGTAATTTTGTCTTATAATCACCTCTACTAACAAAACATTCACAAAATGTCTATTGTTATCTAATTTCAGAATTCCATACAAGAGAGACCTCTTTCAGCTCCTTCCAACATTGTGCCCTCCTGTGGATCTGTTTCCTACTTGGGAAATCTCAGAAGTTTTCAGCCAACATGCCTTTTTCATTTAATGGCATTTTAAAAGGAGTATTTATCAAACATTTCATCCTTAGTATCTAATTCATTAAAGTTACAGAGTATAAGAACTCATAACTGCTTTTAGATATTTTCTCATATTTGCATTTTTTGCAATACATAGATTTAGGAAGCACGTCAACAGCTATTTGTTATTTTCCACATTACAGACCACAAGACTGAGAATATTCCATGGATTCCGCTAAGCAGTTCAAATTATTTTTTACTTTACTTTTGACTATGTTGAAATCAGAAGTAGTATTGATTCATGTAAAATATTAATATTTTTCTTTAAATATTTTTAATTAGAAATTATTAAAATACAGAAACATTGTTATACTACACAGGGAAAGCCACTATTAACATTTAGGTGTACCTCAGCCCAATTTCTCTGTGACCAATGTCTATAGGGTGCGTTCTTATACATAGCTGGGACTACAATATAAGAATTTTGTTTCTGTCATTTTATGTATCATAAAATAAAAATTCTGCATTTTCAATAATATTTTAGTCTGTGTTATAGTTTATCAAGAACAAAAAAAGCCATGGTTTATTTGACAATTCCCCTAGTAGTAAACATTTGCGGTGTTTCCCCATTTCACTCAGTCATTTATATGGCAATTATTTTAAAGAGTTTTCCCCTCTTTTTCTCTCCTTTTTTCCATCTGTCTCTTCTTTCTTTCCCTTTTTTCTTTCTTTCCAGACATTTTAATTTTTTTACATTTGCCTCTTCGTTTGATTTCTAGTTTTTATTAAATTTATTGGAGTGACATTGGTTAATAAAATTACATACATTTCAAGTGTACTGTTGTATAATACATTATTTGTATATTGCACTGTATGTTTATCACCCAAAGTTAAAAATTTAAACTACACTTGCAAATTTGTATTAATATTAGTTTCAAATATCTTTGAGATTTGTTGCATAAATTCCAGATATGTTCAAATTCAAGTTCTACATACCAAAAAAGAAAGAGAAAGACTGCCTAACTGTTTATTGTGGTTTGAATTTGGGATTGGGAACTTGATGTGGAATGTGTCCTGCCTGCCCACCCAATGTCATTCTCCAGGGCAGGCACAGCCTTCTATCGGAGCAGTAGACTCTGGTCATCAGTCCCCTCCCTTTCTTCTACACGTACAGCTCCTTTTCACTCTATAAATATATACATTTCATGAATCTTAAGCTCAATATCCCCATTGGAGTCTATTTAGCATAGTGACGAAAAGCAGATTTTGAAGTCTTATGATATAAATTTGAATCCTGACTCCATCACTTAATAAGTTTGTAAATTTGGACCAAATATTCCACTGTGCTTCAGGGTCCTCATCTGTAAAACAAGGGTAGTAAGAGGTTCCGGCTGGTAGAGTTGTTATGGGATATTAGTCATCATGTCTAAAATGTGTAGAACAATACCTGGAATTTGATAAGATTAATAAACATTGACTTATACTTTATTATTTCTCTGATCTCATTCTCTCCCAAAATTTTGAAAACATACCAGTGTTTAGCATTAATGCACATCTAAACCTTCTCAATCTGGCTAATGTTCTCACCATTCCAGCAATAGATCACAAGTCTAAGGTCCAGTGGGTATTTTGCACTACCAATCCTGCAGAATCACACTGCTGCATTTGCCACTCTTGATCAGTCCTCAACACCATCTCTTCCTTTGGCTTTCGTGACCAGCATTCAAGTGTTTCCCTGAAAACCTCTCTGATCATTGACACAAATGACCAATAAAATATTCATCTGAGAGATGTTTATGGATTCCAATTGTGTGTGCAAAGGAAAATAACCTGAAGATCAGTTCATCAGTGCACAGCTTCCCTTTGCTTTCCAAATGTGATGTACTGAGACTCAGCACATGAAAGATGTTGTCACCCACTTTGTCTCCCTTCAAATCACACCAGACACCTGAAAGTTTTCCTCAAAGTCAAAGCTTCAACACAGAAGTTCCAAGCACTCACACTAAATAGAATCCCCTGAGCTTTTTAAAAATTCTGTTTTTTTGACTTCTGGCCAAGATGGAGGCATAGGTAGACACAGTTCACCTCCTCACACAGCCATAAGGAGGATCACAACTAATCTCAAAACAAAATACAACCAGAACAGTCAGAAAACTGAACAGAGTGGAAGTCTGACAACCAAGGATTTAAAGAAGAAATATTCATCCATACATGTAGGAGGGGTGGAGATGGGGGGCCAGGGTGGAGAGGTGTGGCACAATGTGGCAGTGGCAGTGAGGCAGCAGCAGCACTGGCCAGTGGAACAGGTGGTCCCACATTTACCTGTGGTGGATAAAAGCTGGGAGGGACACCTGGGGGTGACCATCCCAGCCCCAGGCCAGACCACACAACCCAGGGTACCAGTGCCAGGAAAATAAAGCCTCATAACTTCTGGCTGTAAAAATCACTGGGGGTTGTGGTGGTGGAAGAAGCTGCCCGTCTCTCCGGACAATCTGTTTAAAGAACCCCTATGGCCCTGAAACATACACAAACCCACCCAATCTGGGATTCAACACCAGGGCAGCTAGGAGGGCACCAGTCATATATAGGAAGTGGGGGAAATGACTGGAAAAAGGGCAAGAGCCAGCAAGCAGCATTGGTCCCTCTCAGACCCTTCCCCCACATACAACACCACAAAGCAGTGAATCAGGTTGCCCCACCTTGGTGAGTACCTAAGGCTCCACATCTTACAACATAACAGGGGCACCAAGAGGGAGCAAAGCAGCTCTACCCAATGCACAGAAACAAAAACAGGGAAATTCCTGCGAAGATGGAGGCATAAGTAGATACACTTTACCTCCTCACACAACCAAAAGAAGGACAACAACAAATTTAAAAACAAAAAGTAACCAGAACTGCCAGAAAATTGAACTAGGAAGTCCGACAACCAAGGAGTTAAAAGAAGAAACATTCATCCAGAATGGTAGGAGGGGCAGAGACGGACAGCTGGGATGGAGAGGACTCACGGCAAGGTGGTGACTGGAGGACCTGGGTGGGCAAGATGGTGGCTAGCAGAGCGGGCAGATCTACATTTGCCTGTAGATAAACCAGGAGAAAAACTTGGGAGTGAGACAGACCAGGCAACCCAGGATTCCAGTGCAGGGAAATAAAGCCTCAAAACCTCTGATTGAAAAAACCTGTGGGGGTTGAGGCAGCAGGAGAAATTCTAGTGTTACAAGAGAGTTCATTTGAGAGACCCACAGGGTCCTAGAACTTAACAAAACCACCCACCTGGGAATCAGCACCAGAACAGCCCAATTTGTTTGTGGGTAGCAGAGGAAGTGACTGAAAGCTGGCCAGAGAGCTGAGCAAGTGGCATTGTTCCTTCTTGGATTTCTTCCCCACAGATAGCACCACAAAGCAGCAACCTGGGTTGACCCACCTTGGTGAATACTTAAGCCTCCCCTGCTTACTATGTAACAGGCACACCAAGATAAAAATATGGCCCAGATGAAAGAACAGGCCAAAGCTCCAGAAAAAATACAAGCAATGATAGCCAACCTATCAGATGCATAGTGCAAAACACTGGTAATCAGGATGCTTACAGAAATGGTTGAGTATGGTCTCAAAATAGAAGAAAAAGTAAAGGCTATGAAGAGTGAAATAAAAGAAAATGTCCAGGGAACCAGCAGTAAAGGGAAAGAAACCAGGACTCAAATAAATGGTTTGGACCAGAAGGAAGAATTAAACATTCAACTGGAACAGAATGAAGAAACAAGAATTCAAAACAATGAGGAGAGGCTTAGGAACCTCCAGGACAACTTTAAATGTTCCAACATCTGAATCATAGGGGTGCCAGAGGAGAAGAAGGGAGGGCAAGAAATTGAAAACTTATTTGAAAGAATAATGAAGGAGAACTTCCTGAGCCTGGCAAACAAATAGACTTGCAGGAAGTCCAGGAAGCTCAGAGAGTCCCAAAGAAGTTGAACCCAAGGAAACACACACCAAGGCACATCATAATTAAATTACCCAAGATGAAAGATAAGGACAGAATTTTAAAAGCAGCAAGAGAAAAGGAGACAGTTACCTACAAAGGAGTTCCCCTAAGACTATCAGCTAATTTCTCAAAAGAAACCTTGCAGGCAAGAAGGGACTGGAAAGAAGTTTTCAAAGTCGTGAAAGCCAAGGAACTACATCTAAGATTACTCTATCCAACAAAGCTATCATTTAGAGTGGAAGGGCAGATAAAGTGCTTCCCAGATAAGGTTAAGTTAAAGGAGTTTGTCATCACCAAGCCCTTATTATATGAAATGTTAAATGGACTTAACTAAGAAAAAAAAGATGATCAAAACTATGAACAGTCAAATGACAATAACCTCACAAGTATCAACAACTGAACCTAAAAACAAAAACAAACTAGGCAAACAACTAGAACAGGAACAGAATCACAGAAATGGAGATCACATGGAAGGTTAGCATGGAGGGGGAGGGAGAGAATGGGGGAAAGGTATACGGTATAAGAAGCATAATTGGTAGGTACAAAAAAGGACAGGGGGAGTTTAAGAATAGGATAGGAAATTTAGAAGCCAAAGAACTTATATGTGGAACCCATGGACATGAACTAGGGGATGTTGCGAATGGGAGGATGTGTTTAGGGCAGAAGGGAATAAAAGGGGGAAAATGGGACAACTGTAATAGCATAATCAATAAAATATATCTAATAAAAAAAGAAAATGTCTTGAGTTTAAAAATAGTGTTGACTACCTTATTATTCAAAATAGCAGTATTTTATAACAGCCTCAGTAGAATGTAACACAGAACCACTAAGGAACCTTTAGGTGTTTAGGACTACTTCTTGTCTTGCAGTTCACAAAAGCACAATGACAGGCAATATGTTCGCAGAATTTTGAGTAGAGTACATACTTGGGTGCAGTGGATTGCTACCTCAAATGTGAAATGCAAAAAATAACACTTTATTACCTCATTTTAAAAATAATCTGCATATCCCAAACTATTTTCTCTAGGGTGCCACACCACACTCCTCTGGACACCAAAGTTGCTTTTATTCAGTAACTTTAATGTATTTTGATATGTATATGTGTGTGGATATATGAATATATGTACATATATTTAGCAAGCACTAAATATACATTTAATATTATAACTGTACCAATAATTGTTCCCAGTGATATATTTAAGTGGTAATATTATGTTTTAAAACCCTAGCCTTTAGAATTGTAACTAACATACTGTAAGATAATATTTATAATACCTTGCTTGATTTTATATATTAATTTGTATGTTATAAAAATAAATTTGTTTATAAGTAGGTGAGAATGTAGTAATTAAAATAGAGGATTGTGTTCTGTGTTTGTTTTTTAGTGTTCTCACTGTCTCTTTTTGAATTCTGGTTTCTTTAGAATTTCTCAAGATTAAACAAGAAAAAAAGGTTACCAATTCCCTAAATCCTCTATGAATCCAAAGCTTCTAAAATCACTTAGGATGTTTACACTTATAGAGAGGAAAATATCTTTTTTCCTCCAACCTTTTAAGTTCATGACAGAGATTCCCATAACAAAAGATACATTAATATGAGAAAAATAGACAAATTTATTCAACATAGATTTTACATGACATGGGAGCCTTCGTAAGGAAATGAAGACCTGAGGAAACAAACCTCAGTGGGGCTTTTTCCGGCTTAGCTGAGATATAGTTGACACTAGCATTAGCTAACGCCTCCATCAATGAGGAGATGATGATCTAAAGGTACAAACCTGAGTGTTTTTATGGAAAGACTGGGAAGTTGTGGAAAGATATGGTAGCACAAAGTGTAGTAACCTGGGGCAGGGGGTACTATTAGCAAGGCCTGTTCATCCTGATTCCTTTCTGAGTCCCTTTCTCTTAGGAGATAAGAATGATCCTTTACTGTCATATAGGGAGGGCACCTCTCATAAGACAGTTTTATTACCTGCTCCTGGGGAAGATCAGAAAGTCCTTCCTACATATTCTTTTTCTCAAATTCCTTCAGCATAAAATACTCAATATGCCAAGGTGCCATAGCTTCAACAGAGAACTTCCAAAAGATTATACTTAATGGAATCATCTGAGGCTCTTACAAATTTCAACTTATCTAGTTAATGAGTTTCAAACTGGGCTTCAGGCTGTGACTCCAGAGCACAAAGGACACTGGCTTCTTCATCTCCTGGATTACTGACTACACAATCTACAAGAACCCTTCTAAAAAACTGCATGTAAGAATCGCTCACTCCACAGATTCTCCCGTGACAGTATTCAGAATCAGAGAGGAAATTAAATAAAGAGATGTCTGTGTGGTTGGGCCTTAGATCACTGGGGAGAATCTCCTTCCACTTTTTGTTGAGGATTTGATGGTCTTTCCATGTAGCTAGTAGGAGAGAGGGGCAAGACCAAGCCAGAGCTCAGAGCATGCATGTTTTGAAGCTTCTGCCTTTCACAGTATCTAGCTCTGGGATAATCAGTTTTCTGCTCTTATTTGTGCTTTCCCCAGGGATTTATCTCCTGACCATGATGGGGAAGCTGTTGATGCTGCTGTTGATCGAGGCTGCTTCCCACCTCCATACCCCCATGTACTTCTTTCTGAGTCGCCTCCCCGTCCTGGATCCTTGCTTCTCTTCAGCCACAGTGGCCAAGCTCCTGGAGAACCTCCTGTCTCAAAGGAAAATCATTTCAAAAGAGGGCTGATTCAAGCCTTCTTTGCATTTGACATTGGAGGAACAGAAGTCTTCCTGCTCTCTGCCATGGTCTATGACTGCCATGCTATTTGCCACCCTCCACTTTATGGCCAGATGATGATCAGTCAGCTGTGTGCGAATCTGGTGTGGGCTTCATGGGACCTAGATTTTCTGGACACGGTCATCAACATTCCCCTGGATATGAACTTGGACTTCTGTGAGGCTCGTATCATCCCCCACTGTAGCAGTGAGCTCCCCTCTCTATTCCCTTTGTACTGCGCTGATATCTCCACCATTATCACTGCCCTGGTTAGCTCCACACTACTGCATGGCTTGGTATTGTACATCCTTCCTGATCTTCTCCTGCACACGCATTGTCTCCACCATCCTGAGCAAACTCCACCACAGGCAGAAGCATGGCCTTCTCTACCTACTCCCCCTACCTCACTGCAGTGAGCTTTTTCTATGGCTCAGATTTGCTCCAATATCTCATGCTAATCTTAGGTTCACCTCTGGAGCTGAGCTTCTCCATACAGTGTGGTGTGGCCACTCCCCTAGGGAACCACCCCCGCTCCTCTACAGCCTGAGGAGGGAGGCTGGGGGTGGGGGAGGGAGCTGAAGGGGAAGGGAGGAGGGGAGGGGATAGGATGCAAATAACTGTAATTGAACAAAAAAAAAAGAAGTAAAGGCAGCTGAGGAGAACTTTGGGGACATTTTGCAATGCCACAGGTAGCAAGCCATAAAGCTTTATATGGTGACCTAGGAAAGAAGGCGTCAGGGTATCTGGTGAGCCGACACTAAAATCTTCCTGATGAACTACTGCTTTAGATGCTGGAAGACACCAAAAAAAAAAGTTTAAGAAAGGAGTACAAAGACACTCTTGCGGGGAGGAGGAGGTGGTCAGTGTAGAAGAGGGTGGTTCAGATTAAATCCTGCTCAAAGGCAGATCAATGGAATATTTAGCCATCACAACCAAAAATTTTATTTAAATCATAATTTATTCCTCTATCATTTCATTGATACTGAGTAAAAATATCTCTGTATTGAATTTTTTTAAATTAAATGTACAGAAGGCACTGAAACTTTTAAGATTTCACCAAAAAGTGTGGTATCTCAGGGAAACAATGGTTATGGACCTGAGGTCCATGGAGTGGTTTGAGCTTTGACCAGAAAGCCCTTGCAGATTTATGAAAGGCTTAGAGGTCTGAGCGAGCGATGGTCAGTTGAGTAACTTGGGCGACAGCCGGAACTCTGCTGCTCTGTTACTTAGGAGTTGGAACATGAGGAAACATGTCACCCTTTCTCAGGGAAGACAAGAAATTTTAGTTCTCTCCAACATTTCACCTCCCACTTTTTTTTTCTAAATGGACAAAAGCCATGTTTTTTTTTTTTTAATCTAAATGGAGAAAAGGCATGTTTTCTCCATTTAGCCTACTTAGAGAATGCCAGAGTTTTTCATTGTTTTTGAATAACTTCCTTTTCATATAGTTAAGCAAGGGTTTATGAAATATGCAGTATGTGTTATATGATTTACCAATTTGTATTTTCTGGGAAATGTTTTCATACACTTTATGATATTCCTCAAAATTGATTGTGTTTTAAAATATAATAACTTGCACTCATTCCATGTAATTTTCTGTATAGTGATAATGTGAATAATAGCACATATATATGACTAATAGATTAAAGCACTTTAAGTTCCATGTTAATTTCTTTTTTCGTATAGAAAACATTATATATGGAATCATGTTCTAATTCATAACATCTGCATTTCCATTTTTTTAATTTTATTTTTGTATCCAAAATGTGTTCATTGGGATGGTTCCCCACTCATCTTGATTCAGGGTGCTTTTAGTGCTGCTTCCTTCTGAAGGAGCATCCTTCTGCAAGCCTTGCTTCTGCTCTTCCTCCTGTGGGCTGACAGAGGGCAGTGGAGCTGCCGGCCCACAAAACCGCCATTTGTGCTGTATAAAGACAGTGGTGATTTTATAGCATCCTGGGCATTTCACATCCATGAAGTGGGAACTGGGGCTCTGCACCAGGCGCTTCTTCTTGTGTTTCCTCTTCACCTCTTCTGGAGAGGGATGAAGGAGATCCTTAGCGAGAGGTGTGTTGTCATGGGGAGGTTGACATCGCTGGACCAGATTTTTAAATTTATAATTAGAAAGCACATGTGTTAAGGAAAAGACGATTATCAAAAAATAATCTCATTACCCATATTTAGATGTATGTTCTTCTCATGTCCCTGTACATAAAGATTTTAATGTAATCCCAACTCCATGGTATACATGGAATTATTGGGAGGTTTTACCAGTCACTTAATTCCAGTGGGCTGTGTGATCTCCATTTCCTATTGGTTAAAGAGATATTAAGCAGATCCTTAATGTTCTGATCACTTTAATAAATATACATTCTAATTTAAGACATGTACTCCAGATTTAATTGAACTCTCACTCCTTTCCTTCCCCGAATCAGATCTGAGCTGGGAACTTGCTGCTCTGAAGAGGTTTCATATGGCTGAGTGGTATCCCCTCTCCCACCTCTTTAAGGCCCAGTTGCTCCAATTTGGGAGACAAAAAAGAAGTAGGAGGGAACAGCACATGTGACGTCCTGTAATTATCCCTGTTGTTATTTTCTCACTGCTTTTTTTTTAAGTGTATTTTATTGATTGTGCTCTTATTGTTCCAATTTTTTTCTCCCCTTTATCCCTGTCTGCCTTGCATCCCCCCTAACCTTCCAGCATTCCCCAACCTTAGTTCATGTCCATGGGTCATACATATAAGTTCTTTGGCTTCTCCATGTCCTATATTATTCTTAGTCTCCCCTTGTATATTGCGTACCTACAAATTATACTTAATCCCTGTACCTTTTCCCCAATTCTCCCCTCCTCCCTGCTGATAATTCTCCATGTGATCTCCATTTCTGTGAATTTGTTCCTGTTCTAGTTCTTTGTTTAGTTTTTGTTTTTGTTTTTTAGGATCAGTTGCTGATAGTTGTGAGTTTGTTGTCATTTTACTGTTCAGAGTTTTGATCTTCTTTTTCTTAGATAAGTCTGTTTAACATTTCATATAATAAGGGCTTGGTGATGAACTTCTTTAACTTGACCTTATCTGGGAAGCACTTTATCTGCCCTTCCACTCTAAATGATAGCTTTGCTGGAAAGAGTTATCTCGGATGTAGATCCTTGCCTTTCATGACTTTGAATACTTCTTTCTAGCCCCTTCTTGTCTGCAAGGTTTCTTTTGAGAAATCAGCTGATAGTCTTAGGGGAACTCCTTTGTAAGTAACTGTCTCCTTTTCTCTTGCTGCTTTTAAGATTCTCTCCTTATCTTTCATCTTGGGTAATGTAATTATGATGTGCCTTGATGTGTGCTTCCTTAGGTCCAACTTCTTTGGGACTCTCTGAGCTTCCTGGACTTTCTGGAAGTCTATTTATTTGCCAGGCTCAGGAAGTTCTCCTTCATTATTCTTTCAAATAAGTTTTCAGTTTCTTGTTCTTCCTCTTCTCCTTCTGGCACCCCTATGATTCAGATGTTGGAACATTTAAAGTTGTCCTGGAGATTCCTAAGCCTCTCCTCATTTTTTAAAAAGTCTTGTTTCTTAATTCTGTTCAGGATGAATGTTCATTTCTTCCTTCTTGTCCAAACCATTCATTTGAGTCCCAGTTTCCTTCCCATCACTGTTGGTTCCCTGGACATTTTTCCTTAATTCACTTTTCATAGCTTTCATACTTTTCTCTATTTTGCAACCATAGTCAACCATTTCTGGAAGCATCCTGATTACCAGTGTTTTGAACTCTGCATCTGAGAGGTTGGCTATCTCTTCATTACTTAATTGTATTTTTTTTCTGGAGCTTTGATCTGTTCTTTCATTTGGGCCATATTTTTGTCTTGGTGTGCCTGTTATGTAGTAAGCGGGGGAGCCTTAGGTATTTGCCAAGGTGGGTCAACCCAGGTTGCTGCTTTGTGGTGCTGTTTGTGGGGGAGAAATCTAAGAGGGAACAATGCCCCTTGCTCAGCTCTCTAGCTGGCTTTCAGTCACTTCCCCTGCTACCCACAAGCAAATTGGGCTATTGTGGTGCTGATTCCCGGGTGGGTGATTTTGTGTATGTTCTAGGATGCTGTGAGTCTCTCAACAAACTCTCCTGTGAGGCTGGGAGTTTCTCCTGCCACCTCAACCCCACAGATTTTTCAGTCACAGGTTTTGAGGCTTTATTTCCCTGCACTGGAATCCTGGGTTGCCAGGTCTGTTTCGCTCCCCAGTTTTTCCTTCCGGTTTATCCGCATGCAAATGTGGGACTGCCTGGTCTACCAGTTGCTGCCTTACTGGTCCATAAGCTGCCACCCTGCCTCAACTCCTCTCCACCAGGACTGCCCTGCTCCGCACCTTCTACCAGTCTGGATGAATGTTTCTTCTTTAACCCCTTAGTTGTCAGACTTCCATAAGTTCAATTTTCTGGCAGTTCTGGGTGTTTTTTTCTTTAATATTGGTTGTTATCTTTCTTTTTGTTGTGCAAAGAAATGAAGTGTTTGTACTACACCTTTGTCTTGGCCAGAACTCCATTCACTGTTGAGTGTTCGCTTGTGTTCTCTGTACCAATGGCTGATCAAAACGTGACTTCCAGTCAGCAGTTCTACAAGCATTGGCTCTAGTGCAAGGATGTGGGAGTTCTTTGGAAGATCATCCTGACCCTCTCACTGCACAGTTCCATGACCTGGAAGATTTGACTCCTGCTCACTCTCTTTATCCTACCCCTTCTCCAGTACTAGCAGCACCCCATTGCTCTTGCTACGGAGAAATCCTCCCCCAACAATCACATTGGATGTGACAACTCTGAGAGTCTAAAGCCACCTCTCTACCAAGATAAACAATGTCTCTCCCCTTGAAAATTCACATATTCTTGTCATGTAAAGCACTGGATAAGCAGATTGCTGCATTTCAACCTGCCTTCTCTGCCCTGTCAGCTCTTCCAGTTCTTCGCACTCTGCCTCAGACAGGCACAGAGGAAAGGTCAGCAAGTCTACTGCTGAAGCGGAAACCCAACATAGAAATGAGATCTGTTTCTTCTGCTTGCAGACACCCCCTGTTTTTGTGCGTTTTTCCTGGGACCCCATTCATTTGGATTCCACAAAACGAAACCGGTATTTCCTTCACCATCAGAATAGAATTAAGTGAGTTTTCACCACTAACATAAAGTCCCAATTAAACCAATAAAATTAATGCCCTTCTCCCTTTGTTACAATCCCAAACTTTTCATATAGCCGGAGAAGGAGGGAATTGGTGATAACTAAAGGTAGCATCACAGATTCTGCTATCCTTCAAAAGGGTATCTGACGCCATTATTGATAGGTATTATCAAATGTAGGGTATTTATGTTGTGGGAATATATAGTGGTTCAGGCACTATGGAAAACAATATGGAGTTTCCTCAAAAAATTAAAACTATAACATCATATGACCCAGCAATCCCACTTCTCAGTTTATACCCAAAGGAAATAAATACAGGGTATTGAAGAGATATATGGACTCCCATGGTTATTGCAGCATTATTCACAGTAGCCAAGAAATGGAAATAACCTAAGTGCCCATCAACAGAAGAATGGATAAAGAAGATGTGGTACACGATTAATAATGTTGTATGCAAAGGAATATTATTTAGCCATGAGAAAGAAGGACATC
>PVJI01030884.1:0-13660 GCA_004026765.1 Micronycteris hirsuta
GAGCCAGCGCGGGGGGTGGGCGTGCTCCGCGGGCACAGCTCGGCCGTCTCTTGGGGAAGGGTCATCAGCTCTGACCTCCCCTTCCTTGCTGTAAAGTGGGGGCACTGGACTTTCTTTGTCCAGCCTGTTCACGGGTGACCCGTAGAAATGCACAAGTCCTCCCGGGCCCGGGAGATTGGGGACTGACCGGCACGGGCAGAGGAGGCAAGGTGCCCCTATCGTGACCTCGATGGTCCTTGGGCCCTTCTGAGCTGGGGTATCAGGCTGTCCAGGGGTGGGGCTGAGGGGCTCAGGCCCAGGGCAGGACCGGGACAGGGCGGCCCGGCACTGGGGTGGCAGACAGGGCCAGAGTCACCAACACAGCAGACACCTCATGAACCCAGTCCCCCGAGTGCTCAGGACACGCTGCTCTGGGGTCAGGGGTTAACCAGCTGGTCTTCTTCATTGGAAGCAGCCCCCACCCAGCCAGGCGGCGCTGGCAGAGCCCCCGGACGGCGGGAGGCCCCTCATTTCCTCCTGCAGGTGTAGGGGGCGCTCGGGCAGAACCAGGAATTGTCCTTCCTGAACGTGGCCCCTTGATTTACCCAATTATCTGTCACTGGACGGGTCTGTAACCCACAGTGTCCCTACCAGGGAGGGGCGGGGGGCGCACACCTCTCACAAGTCACCCTGTCACCGTCCAGTCCTTGCCTCCGGTGCTGCCCCGTGAGTCCCGACCCTGACGGTTCTCAGGTGCCCGGTCAGCGACCGGACCTGCCGCGTGTTCTCCCCTTCCCACGTAGGAATCCGCTGTGTGACCTCAGTGGGTTTAAACAGCACAGAGGGGCAGGAGATTCTGGTTTAGAGACTGTGGGTCAGGGCAGCTGCCCCCGACGGCTCCCGGGGCGGGGGTCTGAGCCGCGTGTGACGGAGACCGCTGTGCCCACAGTCCTGGCCGTCGATGTCTTTGACAAGTTTAACTTCACGGGAGCCTGGGTGCCGCGGTTCGAGGACATCCGTGACAACTTCCCGAAAGAGCTGGCGTCCTCCGTGTTCTTCTCGGCTGACTTCTTCAAACCCCCAGAGAGGAGAGGTGGGGCTCTGGGAAACCGGGCGGCCCCCAGGGCTCCTGCGCTCGGGGGGCGGGGTGCTCCCGGCCCTCACAGCCTGTGGGTGTGTGGCGCGGGCCTCCCTGGACTCGAGGGGCTGGCCAGGGCGTTTGTGGCTGCCAGGCCCGAGTGGCGGCGCTGGGTCAAGTCCCACAGCCACTTGGGCGTCTCTCCCTGGTGACCTGCTTTCCGCCCCCCCACCACCCCCGACAGGTTGTCTGGGGCTTGGCCCACCTTCCATGTTCCCCCTCAGGCATTGCCAGGCCGGCGACCTCTGCCCTCAGACCCTGACCTCCCACGGAGCCCACATCCCTTCTCTGCCCTGACTGTCCCCTAGGCGGGCTCTCGGCCCAGCCCAGGCCTCGTTGCCCCTGCCCACGCCCTGACCCACCCTCAACCCCAACAGTGCAGGGGTGCTGCCTGCTCTGCTGGGGTGAGGCACCCGATGCCTTGCCCACGGGGAGCCTCCCAGACCCCAGCCAGCCTGCTGGTCAGCTGGAGACACGTTGTGGGGAACCACAGCTTCAGATCCAGTGGTTTATTTAGGGCCGGGGCAAGCCCAGGACGGGACAGACCCACTCTCCACTCCAAGGTGTGCTCCGGGGCCTCAACATGCCCCCGGGAGGCCACCATGCCGGGGACACTGTCCGGCGCCACCTGGCCCCTGTGTGATGCCCTGGAGAGACGGCACTACACTCCCCCTGGCCTCCAGCACCCCCCGTTTCGCCCTGTCTCCCGGTCCTCGTGTGCGGGGATCAGAGAGTCCTGGACCGTCTTGTCCCACTCAGCACGGTGTCCGTGAGGCCCGTACACGTGGGGCCCATCATGTAGGCGTCCAGCCCCCACCCTCCCGCTCTTGCTCACGTTGCAGACAGCCCCGCGGTGAGGCCCGTCGGTTGGAAGGCCGCCCCGCAGACTCCGCGCCCCGGGCCCAGCCCCGAGGGGGAGGCCCTGTTCAGGAGGCAGAAGAGGCACCCGGACGAGCCCGGCCAGTTCGCTGTTGCCCTGGTTGCCATCTACCGGACGCTGGGGCAGCTGCTGCCTGAGCGCTACGACCCCGACCGCCGCCGCCTCCGGTAAGGCCGCCAGGACTGCGAGAGGGCCCGGTCTGGGGGGTCCGAGACTCTCCAGGCGTCAGCATCTCGACCTCCCTGCCCTGGCTGGGCGGCTCCATTGGTCGGAGCTTTGTCCTGTGCACCAAAAGGTTACGGGTTCGATCCTCGGCCCAGGCGCTTGCAGGAGGCAGCCGATCGAAGTGTCTCTCTCACATGATGCTTCTCCTCACTCCCTTCCTCTCTAAAATTCAACAAACATCCTCTGGTGAGGATTAGAAACAAAATCTCAACCGCCCAGACATCTGTAAAGGTCACCCCTGCCCCGTGGTCTCCCTGTCAGAAGTCCCGGGCCTGCCAGGTGGGCGCCGTCTCTGTGTTCCCGTCGGGAACGCCCTCTCAAAGGACGCCATTGGGACACCAGCCTCGCCGTGTGACTCCTGCTCAGGTGTCTGGCCTGTGCCCCGTCTGCCTCGGGCTGCCCGTGGCCCGGGCACCGAGGGCTGCTCAGTAAACACCGGCGGGAGAAACCGGTGCCACCCGAAGGGGCTTTGTGGCCGTGGCCGGGGGGCGGGCGCACGCGGAGGCTTCACTTCCTCGGCGGCACCGTCATTTTCCAGCTGCTCCCTGGGTCTCCGTGCTCACCCTGACTGGTTCTGGGTGAGACTCCCCCACGGGGTGTCATCGTTCCAGCAGCTTCCGTCCCTCGGCATGGCGGTCTTTTCTGGTGTTTCTGGTGTTTTATGTCACGGGCCGCCACATTTCCGTGCACATAACGTCCCCTCAGTTTTAACTTCCGAAGTCCACCTCTGACCCAGAGGTGGCCGCTCCCTGAGCGCACGCCCGTCAGTGACAAAACGGGCACCCAGCCTGACGCGGCTGCAGCCCAGGCTCGCCTCCTGCGGGGCTGTCCCTCCCGCAGAGACATCTGTCCCGTGTCCCCGGCACGTCGCGCCTGGGTGTCCATTACACGAGGTTTGCTGAGCGTGTCGCTGCTGCACTCTCGTCCCCGCCGCAGGCTGCCTGCCCGACCCGTCATCAACACGCCGGTGGTGAGCGCCGTGGTGTACAGTGAGGGCGCCCCGCTCCCCAGCCCCCTGGAGAGGCCCGTCCTGGTGCAGTTCGCCCTGCTGGAGACCGAGGAGCGCACCAAGCCCGTCTGCGTGTTCTGGAACCACTCCATCACGTAAGGGCGCCGCCGGAGCCCGGGGCCGCCGCCACCGCTGCCCGCCCCTGAGCTCTGCGTTTCCGTGTGGGGGCTTTGCTGAGGCTGGAGTGTCCCAGGTGCCCCGGGGCCGCTGGGGGAGTGTCTCACGGGGTCCTCTCTCTCTTCCTCCCCTTCCAGCCTCTCGTGAGGCTGGAGGCTCATCCTGGGGCGTCAGAGTCCCTTACACGCACACATGTGCACATGCATGTATGCACACATGCACACACACCTGGAAACACACGTGCACATGCACAGGCCAACACGGAGACAGGCTACTCATCGGCAGGACTTGCGAAACAGAGCAGCCGCCCAGCCCCCGGGCTGCCGCAAACCAGGCCGGGGCTTATTCCAGACACACACAGGCAGCGCTCAGCGACTGGGCTGGGGCCCTTCTGTCGACAGAGGGAAACCCCAGATGTGTGAGGGGGTGGTCCCTGTATCTGTGGGGGAACGTGACCTCACCTGGCCTGCCCGCGAGACCAACACGGCAGCCCCCGGGACCCATTTTACCCCTGGGAGGCCCTGCCGCCTCCGCAGGGTCCCCGCCCGACCCGTGCCGGCATCTAGGACAACATTCTGTGCAGCTGGGAGTTTGGTCCTTGTCCCAAAACATCCCCCCAGCCTGTGGTCCCGCTGGGGTGAGCGAGCTGACGCCTGGCTTGGGTCCGAGCGACCTTGTGTCCAACCGTCCCCCTTGCTGAGCTTCCCCGGTTCTAGGAAGTGAGTGAGCGGCAGAGTCCGCACTGTATCTGACACTCGGCTCCCCAGGGAGGGAGCGCAGGCCCGCTCTCGCGGCGGGGACCCGTGCAGCGCTGCCCGGCCTATGGGAGGCATGGCTGTCCCTCAGGGGGACCTCGTCCCTGCATCTTAAATTCCGGGCAGACACGCGTTCGCCCGCATGTCCCATTTTACAGATGAGTAAACTGAGGATCGGAGAAGTGACTAGGTCTCCCGGGGGCCAAGACAGCCCTGCAGTGGCCTGTGGTTCGGGGTGTCCCATCGTCTGTGAAACGGGAGGACGATTGGGCCCTGCTTCCAGGCAGTGGCTGTTGACGCTGCAGTCGAAAGATCAGTGACGGAAACGCACGTGGGCTGTTACTGGTCCGATCCCCCAGACTCGAGACTGAAGGACAAAGCGGCCGTTCTAACAAGGACTCCCCACGTCAGCCTGACTGGGAGATGCCGCGCGGCCCAGGGGGCGGCCCGGGGTGTGCAGCGGCCCCCCTCGCCAGCCAGGAAAGGGCAGGGAGAGTGTCCGCGGCCCCAAGGGGCCACGGTGGCTGTGGTCCTCAGAGCGGGTGACAGTGGTGCCGGTCCAGGGCGCCGTGAGGGTCCCACATGGCTCCAGCAGGGGGCAGAAGGCCCTGGGAGACCCTGGCGGTAGAGGGAACCATCCCCATTTTCTCTGCAGCCCCGGGGGCACTGGAGGCTGGTCGGCCAAGGGCTGCGAGCTGCTGTCCCGGAACCGGACCCACGTCACCTGCCAGTGCAGCCACACCAGCAGCTTCGCGGTGCTCATGGACGTCTCCAGGCGCGAGGTAGGCGCCGACCCCGCGGGCAGCCCTGCCCACCTGGCGAGGGTGTCCAGGGGGGTTCGTCTCCCCACCTCCACCGCCCCTCAGCACACTGTCTTTCCTTCCAAGTGCTTTGGCCGGACTCTGTTAGCATTTCCATAACAAAACCCCCTGAATCAGGTTTTCAAAGAGACCGGGTTGGGGATGAAAAGCCCGGGATGGCAGGCCCTGAGCCCTGGACTGAAAGAGGCTCCTGGAACACATGCCTCCCTTCAAAGCAGGGTCCCCGCGGCTGCCAGTCGTGCCGTGTCCACCCGCTTTAGGTTCCAGGGAAGAAAGGACCGGCCGGCGGGAACAATGGCATGTCCCCCTTCAGCACGTGGGCTACAAAGGCCCCCCAAGACAGAGGAGGCTGGTTGGGGGCCGCCCGGCCCTGCGGCTCATGCTGGACACCCAGCGCTTTCCGAGCCCGGGAGTGCGATGGCGGGGCCGCAGGGCACGGTGGTGCCGTCCGCCTGGATGCCCGACGCTGGCGTCCAGGAGCCAGAGCCGGGGCCTGTGTGACCATGGTGTGGCCTTCCTTTCAGGCCTGGGTTTTGTCCCCAGAGGCCAGGCCATCGTCCCTCCCCAGGGCTCTCCGGTGTGCAGCCGCCCAAGTTCCCGCCACATTCTCACGAGGGTGAGGCAGCCATGAGCTGCCGCCGGGCCCCTGGGTGACCGGAAGAGACCTTGCCCTTGGCCTTCCCCGGGCAGAGGCGCATTCGAGCGGCCGCACCAGGTTCCAGTGTTGGGGGCAGGGGGTCAATTATTCAAGGTCTTAGTCCCCATGGGATTGGGGGCTTTCTCCTGGCCAGGGAGCTGGGCAGGGCCAGGAGCAGACCCCTCGGCTGAGGAAGCTGAGCTCCGGGTAGAAGAGAGAAAAGCAGAGTCGGGCACCTCAGAGCCTCAAAGCCAGCGGTCTCTGAATCCCCCCAGCCGTGGGGGAGCCTCAGGACCAAGGTCTCTGGGGACCCCCAAAGTAGCTGCAGTCTGTCCCCCAACCCCCAGTGCCTCCTAGGCAGCCCCTGCTCAGAATTCCATGTGTTTAGGACACTTTCTGGAAGTTTCCAGGGAACAGGAGCTTCCTGTTCCCCAAGTGCCAGAACTCCACAGGGCGCTGCGTCCTGGACAAGGATGACATTTGGCGAAGTTGGGGGGACAGTGGGCGGCAGCCCACCTGCCTTCGGGGTACACTGAGTCTGTCTGGGAGGTTCGCCCCGTGAGGGTCAGGTGGTCGCCAGGGCTGATGGGTGAGGCTTTTTCTGTTCTTCTTATTTTTTTTTTTTTTAAGACTTTATTTATTTATTTTCAGAGAGAGGAGAAGGGAGGGGAGAAAGAGCAATGTATGGTTGCCTCTCACATGGCCCTCACTGGGGACCTGGCCCGCAACCCAGGCATGTGCCCCGACTGGGAATCGAACTGGGACCCTCTGGTTCCCAGTCCGCGCTCAATCCACTGAGCTACACCAGCCGGGCCTGTTCTTATTATTTTTTACTGTGGCAAAACGGGCGTAACATAAAGTCCACCATTGCGGCCACATTGCCGTGTGTGCCGGTCGGGGGCGTTCAGCCAATTCAGGGACTGCTGTGCGCCTGCCACCACCGTCCCCCTGGGACTCTGGTATCGGCCGCACTGCCCGTCCGGTTTGTCCCGGGCGTCTCCGCCCCGGGAACCGCGTCGCCGCCACGCGGCTCCTGCCCTGAGGAGCCTGTCCCGCGAAGGCCCTCACGCTCCCGCCCGCCCGCCCGCAGCACGGAGAGGTCCTGCCCCTGAGGATCGTCACCTACGCGGCCGTATCCTTGTCCCTCGCCGCCCTGCTGGTGGCCTTCGTCCTCCTGGCGCTGGTGCGGACGCTGCGCTCCAACCTGCACGGCGCCCACCGGAACCTCATCGCGGCGCTCTTCTCCTCGCAGCTGGTCTTCGTGATCGGGGTCACCCAGACGGGAAACCCGGTGAGGCCCCCCACCCCCCACGTCCCGCTGCCCGGGCCCCACCTGCCGTCTGAGGCCGGAGCTGGGCGGGCGCCGTGCCGGGTCGTCCAGCGGGCGCCGCGGGCCGGCTCCGGGAGGTTCTTACAGGTTTTCTGGACTCGCTTCCCATCTCGCGCGAGGGGTCCGTCTCCCAGGCGACTGGCAGGCTCCCCCTCGTCAGCTTGTCTTCGCTCTGCTTCTGGAGAAGGGCGAGCACGCGGCGCCGCGGTCTACGCCACGTGGCTGTTACATCGTGAGATGTGGTGTCTCCGACGCTTCTTTTTCAGAAGAGAAGGGGTTTTATGGGTTTGTTTTTCACATGCTGAAGGCAAAACGCCGCCAACCCCCTCCCGATCGACCCTCCCTCCCTGAGCCGGCAGCGCCCTGCGCCCGGGGAGCAGGGGCGTCTGGCACCGGGTTCGCCCGCCCCGGGCACAGCCTCCACGCCCCGCCCAGCGCTAGCCGCAGCCCGTCCGTGTCCGGGCCGCGTCCGGTGTCTGAGGCAGCAGCCTGCTGTCCGTTTCTCTCCTGCACGCCGCCCGCCCCATGCTGTGTTTGGTGGATGTGACTCCACGGGGGGCCCTCGGTCACCCCTGGGATTTCGTTTGTGGAGCGAATGTGGCCCATCCAGGTTGGCCTGTCAGGAGGGGCGCTTGTGCTCCCAGTGAGACTGGGCTCTGTGGGGCCCCCCACGGGGCACCCCGACGTGGCGGCATTGTGGGGCACGGTGGCCCTCTCTCTGTTCCCACCTTCCTGTGTCTGTCTGTCTGTCAGAGTGTCTCCTGGGTGCAGACCCTGAGACCCGGGGGTTGGGCTGATGGGCAGCAGCAGAGACTGGAGACCTGCCAGGGTCAGGGGTGGTAGGCCAAGGCCAAGATCGTGGTCTGGGGCCCTCGGTCTGAGCAGACACCTCTGCGATGTTCAGCTTTAGATGAAATGCCAACACCAAACATTGGAACTGTGACGGGAAAGTAAGGGCTTCCAGCTCCTACTGAGGTCAGGCAGCGGAGGGGACCCTGGTCCACACAGGGAGGCCGTGACGCCGTGACGAACCAAACACAAAGCCAATGAACTCAATGTCCTTGCTCAGACCCTCACGTGGCCGCGTGGCCGCCCCGCGCCCCCTTGGCCCTTGGCCCGCGGTGCGGGGGCAGCCCGGCCGACACTGAGCGGCCCCTCTCCCCGCAGTTCCTGTGCACGGTGATCGCCATAGTCCTGCACTACGTCTACATGAGCGCCTTCGCCTGGACCTTTGTGGAGAGCCTGCATGTCTACCGCATGCTTACCGAGGTGCGCAACATCGACGCCGGGCCCATGCGCTTCTACTACGTCGTGGGCTGGGGCATCCCGGCCATCGTCACAGGTGAGGACGCACGGTGGCCCCGCGGGAGTCACGGGACATCGCTGACACCGGAGCCGGTGTCGGATGGGCCAGCACCCCGGGCCCAGGGGAGAGCTCCCTGGCCTCGCCTCCCTCTGCCCCCAGCTCGGCCCGCCCCTTCCCTGCAGGGGAGGCCCCCGCACACTCGTCTGCTCACCGGGGTGTGGTCATTCGGTGCCCACTGCGGGCACGCGTCTTCTGTTGAGTGAGCTCCTGAGAGCGGGTCTGGGTCTCACCAGGGTCTGTCTCTGGCCCCAGCAGACAAAAGTTCTGTGTGTGTGCACGCGTGGATGGATGAGCAGTGGGTGGATGGGCGGCTGAGGGACGGCGGGTGGGTCACGGTGGAGTGACGGGTGGGAGGAAGAACGAGTGAGTGAGCGAACAAATGACAGCAGTTCTCTCTCAGCACACTGTCCACGAAGCGCCAGCAGGTCGGAGTTCGCTTCCTGTCGGGAAAGGTCCACACTTGGTTCTCGAAGAGCCGAGCCCCCTCCCCTCAGCAGGCCCTGGGTCCGAGGGTTCCTGAGACAGTCTGAGGCTCGAGGCAGTGGGAGGAGAAGGGGCGGCGGCTGCCCCAGGTTCTGCCCACAGCCCCTGGGGCCAGCGCCGGGCAGGTCACGGCCATCCTGGTTTCCTCAGAAGCCTCGCCGACTGGTCTCCTTGGCTTCTGCTCCCACCCAGGGAGCCTGGGCCCGGCTATTCGGATGTGACTCCTCACCCTGTCCTCCGAGGGTCCCTGAGAGACCGTTGTCACCCCCGTACAGAGCTGCTGAGGCGGAGGCGGGGCGGGCAGGTGGGCCCCCCCGGACCCACAGACTGGACGTGGCAGACACGCTGTGCTGCCTGTTTCCTCGTCAGTCCATGAGGGAGGTGGCAGAGTCCGCGGTCCCCGAGTCCCAAAGACCTGGAGGCACGAGGCTGGGGGCCGAGCAGGGGCCGCAACCTGGGAAGCCCCCCCACCCCGTATGCCGAACCCCCTGGACACGAGGACCTGGTCACGCCGGGCGCTCAGGCCCTGTCAGGACATGGCTGTCACTGGGATTCTTTAATAATTAAGTTCAGCTCAGAAACCACAAAGTCACATTTTATTCACATCACATCCTATAAACAGAACAGAGAAGTAAAATCAGAACATTTGCGAGTGTTACAAAGGCGACATTGAAATTTCGCTCCCTGGTCTTCTGCGCCCCACATGAGCTCGGCCCTGGCTCCTGGTCTGCGCTGTCCCCTGTGGCTGGCCGGCCGCCCGCAGCCCCGGGGCCTCGGGCGAGCCCGTGTCTACCCGTGCCTCAGTCCCTGACGAGGCCTCCAGGGTGACCCCAGGGCGCAGGGAGGGCCATGCCGGCAGGCAGTCCTGAAGCTCAAGTGCAGGTGTTAGTTTTCTGGGGCTGCGTGACCCAGGACCATAAACTCTGGGGCTTAGAAAACCGGACGTGTATTCTCGCACGGCCTGGAGACCAGAATCCAGACCCAGGTGTGGGCGGGCAGCCCTGCCCAGACCCCGCCGGGGGACGGCGACCACACCTGTGGACACCAGAGCAGAGGTGCCTGACCCAGCCCAGGCACCCTGACATCCAGGGGGAGTGGGGGGACGGAGCCCGGCAAGGTCTGTGTTGGGTCCCAAGGGTCACCTGATGGCCCTGCGAGGACAGGGTCCTCCTGCAGCTCATCACCTGGTTGTTGGAAACTGGTCGTGACTTAGAAACTGGCTCCTGCCTGTGCCGAGGTCCCTCAGGGCACCCCGGCCTCGTGGGCCTTCACAGCTGGTCTGCCGGGTCCCCTCGCCCGTCCTGTCTCCCTCGGCAGCCCTGGTCCGGCTGAGTCCCCTGTGGCTGCCCGGCCGCGTGGTCAGGGTGGGCCTGTGATTTGACTCTGCCCCGAGGGCACCTGGGCCGTGTCCCATCCCCGCTGTTTGTGGTGGGCGCGTGGCCCTTCCCTCTGAGGGCGACGCTGGGCCGGGGCCCTGGGTCCTGCCTGTGCGGGGCGGGGAACACCCCCTGTGGGTGCGCCTGCCCCGGCTGCCCTCCCCCCTCTCTGATGGCCAGGACTCGCGGTGGGCCTGGACCCCCAGGGCTACGGGAACCCCGACTTCTGCTGGCTGTCCCTCCGAGACACCCTCATCTGGAGCTTCGCCGGGCCCATCGGGACGGTCATTCTCGTGAGTGCGGCGGAGGGGTTCAGAGGACATGGGGAGCCAGCCCCGCTGAGCGGCCGGGGTGGGGTGGGGGGCAGGAAGGGCTGACGTCACTGTGATGGGGCGGTGTCCTCGGACCTGTGGGTCCCCAGTTCTGGGCCATGTCCATGTGAGACGCCGGCGTCCGGCCCCAGGGGTCCAGCGCGGGCGGGCGGGCGTCGGACGCGGGGTGGAAGCACTCGGACGTGTTTGCCTCTGCGGGTCTGTTGGGACAACACAGACGAGCGGGTCCCCAACTGCTCGTGTTTTCAGGTCAACACAGTCCTGTTTGTTCTGTCTGCGAAAGTCTCCTGCCAAGGGAAGCGCCGCTACTACGAAAGGGCAGGGGCCGTGTAAGTCGTTGCTGACGCCGGCGGGCGGGGGCCCCGAGGCGTGGGACCCTGGGCAGGGCCTGTCACCGCGAGAGCCAGCCCCCCGGCCGCTCCCAGGCCGGCTGCGGCCGCATCAGGGACCGAGGTCAGCCAGACAGTGTGGCTGACCGGCCACCATGGGGAGGTGGCCGCGTCTGGACGCTGTCCAGTCTGAGCAGTGTGCGGGCACGGGGACGGGGGCAGGGAGGCCGAGGGCATCGGGGACCAGGCCAGGCCCAGGGGCAGCAGCTGAGGGCAGGAGGGCTTTTAGTGATGACACCGCGTCCTTCTCACCTGGGACGGCACGGCTGTGGTAACAGATGTGTCCAGAGGCAGGGGATGGCCTCTGGACGATGGCCATGGCTGGGCAGAGGAGCCGGGGCGATGCTGGAGCCCCAGGGAGGAAGGAGGGAGCTCCCAGCAGAATGGGGGCCCGGCACAAGGGAACCTGCAGTGTTCTGGGGGTAGAGAGAGGACTGACCCACAAAAAAAGCCTCAGAGGGTCAGGCAGGGCGGCAGGAGACCTCGGTATGGAGTCCCGAACCCAAGAAAGGCTTGGGGAGACAAGGACGGGCGTCCTGCGGGCTGGGTGCCGGAGCCGGGGGCGGGTGCAGGGGTGGCGCGCAGGACGGGTGCCAGTCCTCCGGTCCTCGGAGAAGAGAGCTTGGGAGGTTCGGGGAAGGGAAGGCAACAGGTGGGTGGGCCGGGGGACAGATGGGTGGATGAGCGAGTGGGTGGCTGGACCCGTGGCTGGCTGGCGGGGTGGACTGGAATGAGGCCGTGCCTGCTCCCTCCCCCAGCTCCCTGCTGAGGACCTCCTTCCTGCTGCTGCTGCTCATCAGCGCCACCTGGCTGCTGGGGCTGCTGGCCGTGAACAGCGACGTGCTCACCTTTCACTACCTCTTCGCCGTCTTCAGCTGCTTACAGGTGAGTGACTGGGTCGGGGTGTGCGTGGGCCAGCCCCAGGGAGGGGGGCCCTGGGTCCTCCGTGCTGCTTCCTCTCTGAAAGGCCTGGGCCTCGAGGGGCCGGGCGGGTTCCCAGGGAGATCCTGGCCCCAGCGCCCCGGCTGCGTCCTGGCTCGCCGGACAAGCGGGCCGCACCGCGGCTGAGGTTCCGGAGCAGCCACGCGGCGTTCAGGCTGCGGCACACGGTCCCGCCACCAAAGGAGCCTGTTGTCCCAGAGCCAGCGCAAGACTCTCTTCCTCCCCACACGTAAATCCCACGTGTGTCCCCAGCAGGGCTGCTGGCCGTTGACCGTTCACACCAAGGGCTCCCCAGGAAGATGGTTAGAACTGATGTGGGGGACTCCCGGGGACTCCTGTGGCCTGGGATGGGGCCCTCCAGTCCGTGAATGCTAGCCGCCCTGGCCAGGCTCCCCAGGAAGCAGGGCCCCTGCTGGGGGAGGCCGAGCCCGGGGGCCTTGCCGGGCTGTGCTCCGTGTCCCAGCCCCCGCCGGCCAGACCCCGGTGGCTGCTTTCCTGACCCGCTGCCCGCCCCCGCCCCCCCCAGGGCCTGTTCGTCCTCCTGTTCCACTGCGTACTCAACAGGGACGTCCGCAAACACCTGAAGGGGGCACTCTCTGGGAAGAAGCCTCACCCAGACGACTCGGCCACCACCAGGGCCACCCTGCTGACGGTAGGGGGTGCCCAGGGTCACCCGCAGGCCTGGGGACCGGGCTGCACCGCTCACCAGGGGTCTGTGTGGGGGTCCGGAGCCAGCGGGAGACGCAGCTCCGTGCTGTCTGCGCGCCTCACAAAGGGCCGGGCTGTCCCCGGAGCGTGGCATCCAGCCTGACCAGACGGGGTCTGTCACGGTCACAGCTCACTTTTCAAGGTTGCCCGCCCCTGGCTGCGGCCAGGCCCCTGTGCTCCACACCCGTTGGGGCGCTGTCAGAATCCAGCACTGGGGCTTGCTGTGGGGACAGGGCCCGCCTCTGCCCGGGCGGTCCCGGCTCACCGATAACCATGCCCCTCCCCCAGCGCTCCCTCAACTGCCACACCACCTACAGCGAGGAGCCGCACCTGCTGCGGACGGCCCTGGGCGAGTCCACCGCCTCTCTGGACAGCACCGTCAGGTCAGGCCCGAGCGTGGCCCTCGCTGTCCCTTGGGTGGGGGTGGCCCAGCTCTCGTTGTCGCCTGCATCCTGCTGTTCTAGTTCGCGGGTGCTTCCCAGTGCGCTCCGAGAATCTTCCAGAGCCCATGTAGCCGACCTGACACATTCAGCAGGTGTTCGGTGAAGTTGGGTGGCCACAGATGCGGCCCCCTGGGCAGGGGTGCTGAGCCCACCCTCCCTGCCCTCCCTAGGGACGGAGTGGGCCAGAAGCTGAGCGTGTCCTCCGGGCCAGCAAGGGGCGGCCCCGGGGAGCCAGACTCGTCCTTCCTCCCCAGGAGCACCAAGAAGCCCCATGGTACGTGTGCCCCGGGGGGGGGGGGGGCCCTCTCAGCCTGCGCGCCGCCTCCAGGGGGTCGTGGGTAAGGGCTCCTCGAGTCTCCCGTCCACCCCCCCGGAGCACGTGCAGCCCTGATGGTCAACTGCCTCCTGATGCCCGGGACCCAGGTGCCCGCGCCCCCCCCCACGCCCCCTCTCAGGCAGGAAGAGCCCCGCCCACCCCGCCTGAGCCCCGCCCCATCCGAGCCCCGCCCCTTCCCCGCCTGAGCCCCGCCCCTGCCGCCCGCAGGCCACGACTCAGACTCTGACAGCGAGCTGTCCCTGGAGGAGCAAAGCAGCTCCTACGCCTCTTCCCGCTCATCGGACAGCGAGGACGACGGAGTGCAGGCTGAGGACAAATGGGACCCGGCCCGGGGCCCTGTCCACAGCACCCCCAAAGGTGAGGGAGCGGGCGCAGCAGGCCAGGCCTGCCCCC
>PVJI01030885.1:0-13677 GCA_004026765.1 Micronycteris hirsuta
TTCTCTCCTGCCTATGGAAGAGTTCAAATGCCCTAGGGTTTGAATCAATTAAGATATTTTCAGCAGAAAGCACATATGTATATTTTTGTCTTAAATATGAGGAAGTTATTATTTCACATAATCTGATATGTGACATTTGCCCCAGAGCTGGCTGATTCCAGGAACTCCACAGTGTTATCAAGGATACGAGTTTCATCCATCAAACCAACGAGTCATTCAGAGTCTATGGACTTTATCACAGCTAGTGCCTTCCATGCATATGCTCCTCCTGGTCATGTGTGTGCTCCTGCTGGTCATGCATGTGCTCCGTGATCTAGGAGCAGCTACTAATATGCCTGCATATGGGAGACTCAACCCCTTAAAACAGAGAGTCTGCTAATATCAGGGGTGGGAGCGGGTAATGGCTTAGCACCAGAACACAGCTTAGTGTTTCAAAGCCAGTTGCATAAGACCATCCACAAGGTCATCCCAGCAACCCCCAAGTATCTTCCTTCTCGTGTCCCGTCCCCTCCTCCTGGTGCCCTGCAGGGTGCCCTGCGTTGGTTAGAGGAACTGGGAGGGAGGGCAAGTCCACAACACTAAGGAGGTTACAGTTTCTCTGAAAGAAGCTGCGGAGGAGGGGCCTGAATTGCAGAAAGCATGTCATGCAATCTACAGTGTAACCAATCTTGTCATGTGAGTTACAGAAAACAAAGCCTGACACTATGTTTATTCTGGTGAACATATAAAGTAGATGTTTCTATTTAAAGGGAGTTGATAGGGCAATAGGTTTTGATGGATTAGATTTTGCTACATGATCCATCATCCATGCCAAATTATTTTATTTTAAAAATTATAATATGTCGTGAATTTAATGTAAAGAAACACTGTAACACATGAAGTCGGAGATACATAGATACTACTAAAACAATGCACAGATAATACACACTTAAGGAAAAAGTTATTTTACAAAATAAAGCACAGGCAGAGGGTGTTTAACGTGGATCATATCTGGAAAACTCCCCAATTTAGACCCTGAAAGAACAAATGGGTTTGGGGACATCGCTTAGGATCTCCAGTTTCCTCTCCTGTAAAGTGAAGAGTGTTTTAAAATTTCCTCCATTTCTGAGAGTCTAAAAACCATGAAAACTGAAACCAAGTATAGTTGAAGAAATTAAGACACAAAGCCTGTCCCCTTTAAAAAAAAAAAGAGAACCTCGTTGGCTGCGTTCCAGCCTCTAGTTGCGTGGTCAAATATTCACATTTATTTAGCTTAGTATCAGATACATTCTGTAGTCAAAGTCAGTTGCTTCATAAGGTTGCCTTTTATCTGTCTCAAGCTAATTTCCCTTTTTAAAAAAATAATATATCCAATCTGACAACTTTTATCTCTCGTTTTAATGCACATGCAGGCACCAGGCCAGGGATAAGGGTTCCCGGCCAGTGCTCAGCCGGTATCTCCTGTGAGTATCTCTGTGTCTCTTCCTCATCCTGCAATTACATCGTCTCCAGCGGCTTCAGGGTTCTCGGTCTTTCTCTCAGAGCTGCACAGACTCTCCCCTGTCAGGGTGACAGGTATCACATTTCTAATGGAGCCACATCCACGTGGTGGTGACCGACCGACGGCAGGGGCGCGTTAACTCATTTCAGATTGATTCCAGGCATCAAATACTTTTCAGACGACGATGAGTTTGTCCACAATGGGAAATAGCCTAAACACATACAATTAGTATTGAAATACCATGATCTTTACAAAGAGTTTGGTTTTTATGGAAAGAAACGATAGCATATGATTTGAGGATCCCTCTTTCACGCGCCGAGAATAAGCTAGCCTGGCACAGTCCTTGAATAATTCATGAGGGAAGAATAAAAGATTTATCAATGAAAACAGGGTCAAGTTCCCAATGCGGAGCATTAAAATATGAGTATATGCTAGCACAGCTTCAGCGGAGAGTTATATATTTGGATGCTCAGTTTAAGTCTTCACCCAGGGCAGGTCTTTAGTAATCACTTAATGCAGGAAATTCCCACCCCACCACAAAGCCTGTGATATTTCAGAATCACTGATTTTTAAATATCGCTCCTGGGGGAAATTCTCTCAGGGCTCTGAGATCATTTTCCACTATCCCAGTTTGTAAGGACCTCTCAAGTAACAGAGTAAGAGAGGCATTTTTCTGCCCACAGAGGGGCTTGCAGAGCGTCCCGTAGCAGGGCCTGTCAGGAGGCCACCACGTACACTTCTTGTCATGCACACCTGATACTGTCTTTGGTGCATACCTGGGTGTGGTGCATGTGTGTGTGCATGTGTGTGTGTGTGTGTGTGTGTGTGTCTGCTGTGTATCCTCATATTTGATGAGGCCATCGGCGAATGCCGCAGTATGACCGTGGGCCTGTGGTTACCAGGCAGACACAGGTTTACCAGGAAGGGAGGAAGAGCGGCCGGCCAATGTCCCTGCGGTCACAGGGACGCTGACAGGTGGCGGCTGAGCAGGCAGGGAGGGGCTCTCTGGAGATAGCGCCACTGCCAAAAAGCAAGACAAGTGTCTTTAGGTTTGGTCATAAATCATATCAGCTGTCTCAGGCTGCTCTTTAGTGTATTGATCATAATTAAAATAAACTAATTAGTTAGAATTTTAATCACGAGACAAGCATCGGCGCTGTGGATTCTCAGGGTGGCGCTGAGCCACGACTGAACTTGGGAGCCTCAGCCGTGAAGCATGGAGGGAGATTTTCCTACAAAGTATTCCGACCATAAATCCTCCCTCGCAAGAAGTGTCCCTTCCGGGAGGTTGTGATAGGGTGTCACTTAGTTGGTCACTTTTAATCATATCACCCTACATGTGCCACCAAGTGTCACAGCACAGATAATTTAAAAATTAGCATCAATTTTAGTAATAGTGCATATGTGTGGATTGATAAGGCATGTACCTGATGATGCAGTCTTAAAAGAATGATGTGGCCCTGGCTGGTGTAGCTCAGTGGATTGAGCGCGGGCTGGGAACCAAGTGGTCCCAGTTCGATTCCCAGTCAGGGCACATGCCTGGGTTGCGGGCCAGGTCCCCGTGAGGGCCATGTGAGAGGCAACCATACATTGCTATTTCTCTCCCTTTCTTTCTCCCTCCCTTCCCCTCTCTCTAAAAATAAATAAATAAAATCTTTAAAAAAACAAACAAACAAAAAAGAATGATGTGGGTTCTTGAAAATCCCATAGTGATTTTTAGCACCGTTTCCCTCCCCCACTCGACAGTGTGTTGTCCGCGGATGGTAGTAATGGAAGGCGGCCCCTGAGACGGGACGTGCCGAAGTCCCCGAAATAATTCGCTCTCAGTCTGAGCCGCAGCCCCTGTGCCCTACAACAGCCCCTGCACACTGGCTGATCGGGGATCTGTGTCATCGGGAACAAGACCTAATCCTCGACATTGCACTCGAATTCGATGAACGGCAAAATAAACAACAATATCATGTCACCGTCAATGACAATTTAAAAACTGGGTGTTTTTTCTCCTTGGAATTTTTTTTTTTTCATTAACTTATTTGGAATGCCCCATAGAGAAATACAAAATGTAAAAGAAATTCCATAATCTACCTCGGAGAGAACTTGTTTTTTTAAAGGAATAGTGATTAAAGAGACTGGGAGTCAGGTTCTCGTTGTAAATAGTATTTCATGAGGTATACCAACCATTGTTAAGAATTCTGGTATATTGCCCTGGCTGGTGTAGCTCAGTGGATTGAGCGCAGGCTGGGAACCAAGAGGTCCGGTTTGATTCCCAGTCAGGGCACATGCCTGGGTTGCGGGCCAGGTCCCCATGAGGGCCATGTGAGAGGCAACCATACATTGCTGTTTCTCTCCCTCTCTTTCTCCCTCCCGTCCCCTCTCTCTAAAAATAAATAAAAATAAAATTAAAAAAAAAAAAGAATTCTGGTATATTGCTGGCACACTGCCAGCAATGGAAGGTAACAATTTTAAAAGTTGCTTGATTTGTAATCAGAAATGATTTCTTAATTTTGTAGGATCTAGTAACAGATATGAAAAATTCATAACTCCAGTGGAACAATGAACTTTTAAAAAGTATGCCCTACTGTATATACTGGCATTGAATTAAACTATGGTGTTGCACAGGCCCCAATAAACTGCTCAGTTATTAGTATCCATTTTCGTAAAATAAATCTGATGGTAATAACAGCTGATACTAATTGTACACATATGTGCTAAGGACTATGTATGGGCTTCATTTGCATATATGTCCCTTTTATCCCTTATAACCTTGTTTATAACATAGGTATTATCCCTGACATGCCATGTCTTGCCCAGAATAACAGATTAGGAGTGGCTGAACAAGAGTGTGGATTCAGGACGGGCTTTGCAACAATCTTTGGTCATCAACAGTAAAGCAAGGGTTATAATAGGTTAAGGTTTAGAGGTTGCCATAGTCCCCAAGTGTAATCAAGAACACAGCTCCAGTCCTTGAATGATGAAAGCTAGGATTCACAGATGGTTTGGGGTGAAAACAGTCTTTATTAAATACATCAGCAATTGACCTGTGGGCTTCCTTATAATTAAACACCTGCGCACCTTACTACTATTACATACATGAGCCCTCGGGGACAAAAGCCATCACGACATCAGGCTTCCTTGAAGTACTTTACTTTAAAAAATTAATTCTTGGAAATATTTAAACAAACATAATTTGTCCCAGGCCTCATTCAATTCAGCACGCATAGAACATTTTTAATGCGTAATGCACCAAACTGGTCGATCGCAATAAAAATAGAGAGAAATAAAATAAAACCCCCACCTCACCTTCCCCTCCAGGCAGGTAAAGAGACAAAGGAACAGTGCTGAGGTGAGACGTGGCCAGGGTACCGGTGAAGCAACAAATATGGCGCCAGCTTGGATCTCCATTTCCTGTCAGGTTTCAGCCAAGATGCAAAACCACTAGGAGATGACTCAAAACCACAGCCAAGGGGGTCTGGAGGGAAAACTGGGGAAGTGGGGTGGGGAAGCAAGGGAAAACTGGAGCCTGCAAGGGGGAGCTGAAATTATTGCAATGGACAGAAATTTGTATTTTGATGGAATTTTTTTTATCTATATGCGTGAGAGAGATTGGTCTGTGGCTTACTTTTCTTGTAATGTTTTTGTCTGGATTTGTTATTAATGTTGGCCTCAGAAAATGAGTCAGAAAATAATCCCTATGCTCCTGTGTTGTGTGAGAGGTTGCAGACGGCTGGTGCAATTTCTTCCTGAAAGTTTAGTAAACTTCCCCAGTGGACCCATTGGGGCCTGGTGTTTTCTGTGATGGTCGGTTACTCATTATCGATTCAATTTCTTTAAGAGATAGAGGCTTATTCAAACTGTTATTTCTTTTCATGTGAGTTCTGGTAAATTCTCACCTGTCACTATTCCTGGTAACCACCTTTGGTCTGAGGTCTGCTCTTTCTGAAATTAATGTAGCTACTCCTGCTTTCTTTTGATGAATGTCAGCACGGTACATATATCTTGTGTTTGAGTGGGTTTCCTGAGGACCACTTAACAGTTGATTCTCTTTTCTTGATCCACAGTTTCTTTTTATTGGTGCATTTGAACCACTGACACAGTAGTGACTGGTAGCATAGAATTAATATCTAGCACATTTGTCATTGTTTTCTACTTGTTTCCCTTACTATTTCTTCCTACTTCTGTCTTCTACTCTTTTTCTGCCTTTTAAGGTTTCAGTTGAGCATTGATATGATTCCATTTTCACTCCTGTATTAGCATATCAGTTGTACTTTGATTCTTATTTCAGTTGTGGATCATTTATTTTCACTTGTATTTTTATAACTAGGGTATAAAAATACTAGGGTATGGTTGCAAATGTCCAGTTTTCTGACAAGATATGTAAAATGAACACGTATCCATAAAACAAAGTTCTTTTCTCATATATTTCATTATAAAACTTATTTTGATATGGTTAGCTTAATAAAGTGTTTTTCAAGATTTTTGTTTTATATTTCATCAGCAGCATAAGCATTTATTTTAATGGTACTTGCCTTTTAATTCAAAAATTTGAATGTTCACTGCTCTAGCTCTAACATTTTACCCTCCTTGTATTAAGTATTCATCCATCTATTTAAAATCCAAATGAACATCAAAACACACATTCCATTTGGTGTTTGCAGACTAAACATTTCTAGGGTAGGAAGCTTTGTACTATTTCACATCTTCCGACACCACCCTGTACAAAGTAAAATTGTTGGCAGTGGGTAGGCTGTGGGAACTCAGGAAGTTTAGTTTGGCTTAGATCCCTGTTTCTCTCAGCCCCACACCCCCGCCCCATCGCGAACATTCCATATAATGCTTCTTCAACTTTATTTTTGTGATGCACACTGACTGCCTTACATAACATACCTTGTTGAAACGCGTTACCTCCGTTGATGTGAAAATCACACCACTAATGACATGCAGTCCCAGTGGCCACCTCGTTATATTCTGCCTCACTCCTTCACAGCATTATGTCATCTTCTATTTCGTTCATCCGTTTTCTTCTGCAGAGTCCCTAGAAGTGGACATTTCCCAGGTAACTGCTCCTGCTATCCATTCCTTCTACAGTTTGCTTTGGAGATTCTCATCTGCAACTTTGTGCTCACAAACCCCTATTCGTAGCTAACCACCAAATTGATATACTGTGATTTATATGGGTAAATGTGTGCATATATAATATACATATAAATAAGTACATGTATTTAATAATATACATTAGTGCATATATATTAACGTCTATAATTCTCTATAGCTGTATCTAGAATCATATAAGATCTTATACCCCTTCCACTTGAACCCAAAATCTGCTTTTCCAAATAACTGCCCTTCAATTTTACATGTCCAGTGCTAGATTTTACATGTACATCAGCCCATCTACTACATAAAATCTCATATATCTTTTCTTGCTATAATACTAAAGTTTATGAGCTTTGCTAAATCAAAGTACCCACTGAAATGATTGATGGTATCATATGAATAAGAATAATATTAACTGGATATTTGCATAAAGGATAAATTCAGCTCCTCCTAAATTTCCCAAGGATGTCTGGCGACTCTGAGCATCTTGTTCATGCTCTAGACCCAGCGTGCTGTCTTCTCGCACTCTGGCTCTTTCCGGTGCAAGAATCTTCTTCGGGGGAGTGCCGCGGAGGTCTTCCTGCCACTTCCTTGCTTTAAGAGTTCTGTTTTTCCTGTCACGCGTTCTCTCTGGACACTCCTCTGAGAACTCCAAGTGGCATTTTGGCTTCTCTGTCCTCACTGTGAACAGGTCATTTGGGAACTGGGACACTCAATGCCACTTTTCCCCACCCAGAACCTTCACAGCAGCGATGTTGTAGCTTTTTTTTGAAAAGCATTTTTCAGCTTTTATTTGCAAGACTTTTTTTTTTTCCTGTAAATTTTAAGCATAAGCCAGGGGAGTATCCAGAAAAGACAACTTAAAAATATGCAGTTCCTTTTCACTGTTTACTCTTCAACATAACTCTTTACCTTTACGACAGACACTCAGCAACCGTTTTATTCTGTAGCGACCACGTCTGCAGGACCTGCCTTGCAGGGAATGGAACGTTTCCCCTCCCCCTCACCTTTGAAACATGGACCCGGCCAGGACTAGCCAGGAAGAGTACAGCATTTTCCTGATCCTGGGGAACAGGACTGTAAATTTCTTTGGCTTTTAGCCTCACAACGACGTTTTCCACTACGCCCTTTTTTTTTGTAGGCTTTCCTTTTCTCCAAGTACTTCTTTGTTCACACGTTCACATTGAACTCAGCCGAGAGCGCTGTAACTCAGGCCTGGATGAAGCTTATGTAAGGCCCGTATTTTCTCCATCAGGCGCAGCGCAGCCTTCCTGCTGTTAGACCCCCTTTTGGATTCCGCTTGCGGGGTGGGGGGGGGGGCGTTTTAAACCGCACAAGTACAAAAATGCAGCCACGAGGGGGACAATAAGTAGATCGTGGGGAAAACACTTCATTTCAGGATGAGAGCTGAGACAGGAAGGTGAGGCCCAAGCTCAGCCGGACCTGGCCACCAGGGAGCTGAGCAACGAATTCCTCTCCCTTCCTGGCAGGTCCGCGAATGACCGCGAAGTAGCCGAGATGATTGCTTTTGGGGTTTCACGTGCATTTCGGTATGTGAGCTGGGTCCCCAACGCAGACTATGAGTAATGTGGATCTGCTGTGCTGTGCTGTTCCCTGTATTCTAATTCTGGGCTGTTTTATGAGACTGAATCTATTTTATGAGTCCCTGGATACAGAGAAAAACCTCTATGAAGAACATAAAATACAAATCTACCCATTCTATGGCCATCATAGATGCTGTCATTAAGTATAAATTCTGGTTTTGATTGTGTGATATTATGTAGATTTTTTCATTCAAAGTGATATTTAGAAAATCTCTGATGATCAATGATCAAATGTGATGAAGTATCTAATTTGGGAAATTCTGTGTTTTATTTTGTTATAGCTTGTTTATTTTATAAATATAAGTTAAATATTTAGAGGTTACAGGAGAAGGCTATAAATTATGTTTACGTTTATTCTTTTATAGTGTAGAATAGAAAATATTTTCAAACAATCAATATGTTTGGCATTTAAGGCTACAAAGAGCTGATAAGCAATGTTCTCTACAAATGTCCTGAGCCATCTACTGGGAAAGAATAACTGCTCTTTGTGTGAAAATGCCCCCATCTTCCCAGAACCCTGCAATCCCATCCTGAAGCCAGGTCTCCCTATAAATACGGGCATGACTCATCACATTAAAATGCACAAAAGAAAGGAAGGAGGGAAAACAGTACTTACTTTTACCGGAAAGCAAATCATCCTTACCCCTTCAAATGACTTGATGGTGTTCTATACAAACCTTACTGGGTCAGAACACCACTGGAATGTATGCAAGGAGTCAGCTTTCACTAGCAGGGTTTTGCAGAGCTGCGGTGCCTTTGACACATTTGAGTATTGCTTTTCAAGGGACTTCTGTGATCCAACTCCACGTGGGCAGCTCTGCATGATGTCCCTCCTGGATATTCAAAATAAACCTGAAATATTCAAAGTGTCTTATTTTTCCAACTGATTTTGTTCTGTTGAAGCCAGTGTTTCCCAAATTTGGTTGAGCAAAAATTAGGATTGAGGACCATGTGGATCATGTTTGAAGTCACAGATGAGGGAGTCAGGCTACCTGGCTTTGAACCTGAGAGGGCGGATTACATCCCCTTAGGTCAGCTTCTTTGTTATAAAATGAAATAATAGCAACCCTGACCTCCCAGAGTTCCGTGAGCACTCAGGAACAATAGTGCCCACTCCCAGTGAAATGCCTACAAAGCACTGGTTATTCAGAAAGTCAAACAGCCTTCTCTAGAGGGCAGTTCAGGAAACACCATCAAGGACAATGCTTTTTAGTACTTTATGATTTAACTTCATTTCAAGAGAGAATTACATAAAAAGTAGTGCTGGGCCTTCAACACCACTTCTGTTTGTAGAAAAAGAAAGTAAACTTTCAGAAGGCCAAATGACTTGCCCAAGGTCACGCAATTTATTTGTGGCACAATTAGGCTGAGAAATCGGGACAGAAGATGATTTATTTGACTTTGGGGGGGTGGGCACACAAGGCCATATGCAAATCGTGGATCATAGAAATGTACACTTGAAACCTATATAATCTTGTTAACCACTGTTACCCCAATAAGTTTAACAAAAGTAATAGTTAAAAAGTAACACGTTATGTCATAAAAGATAAGGTCTTCTAATTGTTAATTGAATAGTATTTTTTCTGCACCTGGCTGCCTCTTGTATACTCAGATATTCACATATTGATTCTCTTTCAGTTCAAGGAAAAAGACACTACGTGAAGGGGAAGGTGTGAGGAAATCAATTTCCTATTACTTTAGTCATTAATGCTATCGAATATCATGCCTTTTCATCACCAGTTATTTCTTATCATTGAAACCCTTCAAGGTTATGGTTCGTTATGACACAAAGATTATTTTAAGTCCAAAAGAGTAGGCCACCACACTTTAGAGTCTTACAATTGGTACTTCTTGCCTTAGTATATTGCTCATTAGTTATTCTTTTAAAATTGTTTGGTGACAGGTTATTTTTCTTTTGAAACACGATCAGTTTTAATTTTGAACTTATTTCACAAAGGCACAAGCACCTCCTATTTTCAGCGTCTCTATTTATTTTTAATGTATTCATTTATTTGGCTAAATTATGTGCTATAGGGTACAGATGACCACCAAGTCATTTAAGGTTGACGTTAACCATCCAGAACAACAGTTTTCATGTAATATTTATGTCAGTCGGTTGTATGATTGATTCTCTAAGAAATGCAAGTTTCATTACTTCAATATTGAGTATCTCACACAGCTCAGAATTAGAAATTTTACAGAAGTCAGTATCTATTAATAGACACACAGGGCACCCACAGATTCATTAGAAAATGATGAATATGCCAATAGACACAGACACATAACTTAAACAAGAATGAACAATATTGTTTAAAGACATGATGGCCCCCTGGAGCATATCAAAATATCAATACCGTAAGATGCAGAAGAGAGAAGATTGGAGAAATTTGTTGAATGATTCATTTTCTACTTTAGGGATGTATGAACTTATCTGGATGAGGTATGTCGTTTAAGATGGTAACCATTTCCGTCTCTGGTCAGTGGGGTTTTATTTTCCTCTTCTTTGCTCCAGAGCAGCAGTCCACAGCCTTTTTGGCACCAGGGACCGGTTCCATGGAAGATCATTTTTCCATGGACTGGGGTGGGGAGGATGGTTTCGGGAGAATTCCAATGCATTGCATTCAAGCTCACCTCCTGCTGTGTGGCCTGGTTCCTGACAGGCCCAGACCAGTACCAGTCTGTGGCCCGGAGGCTGAAGACCCCTGCTCTAGAGTGTGTATTACTTGGATGATAAAAATATGTCTGATTACTTAAAATGTTAACACCATAATAATTTATATTGTACTACTTCTACTTATGGAAAAATCAGAGGCATGAAACTCAAGTCATCATTCATGTTTAATTACTTTACCAGTGTGATTAAAAATTGGAGTTTGGAAATACGATTCTACTATAAAAAGTTGAGAGGAAGATAATACCATGTGGACAACATTTGTATCTGACAATTCTTAAAATATATAACCAGGAATCAGGATTAAGAATAATTTTTATCTTCCCTGGCTGGTGTAGCTCAGTGGATTGAGCATGGGCTGGGAACCAAAGGGTCCTGGTTCGATTCCTAGTCAGGGCACATGCCTGGGTTGCGGGCCAGGTCCCCATGACAGCCATGTGAGAGGCAACCATACATTGCTGTTTCTCCCTCCCTTCTCCTCTCTCTAAAAATAAATAAATAAAATCTTAAAAAAAAAAAAGAATTTTTATCTGAGTTACTAGCGTTATCGATTTCACTATTATTTTAAGTGATGGATACATAATATAATTGTGCTTTGGTTTGTTTTCAAGTGATTGCTTCCAGAAGACCAGTTGGCATTAGCCACTGTCACATTAAGGTCTTTAAAAAGACAGCTCAGAGGCAAGGGCCATCGTTGCTATTTCTCAGTCCATTTTATGTATTTTATACGAGACTGACATCATCGTTCACCTTCTGTGTCCAATAAAACCTCCCTGTCACACTCCCAGGTAATGGTCTGTGCCCCTCAGCAAGTGCGGTGTCCACTCTTAAACCACACACATGCAACTGAAACGAGATTGTACCGTGTCTTGTTTGCCTAGTAACTAAACTTTTCATCAAGGTTTTAGTTAATGCAAGCCTTCATATGGGAAGAAAATTGTCATCACTTAGCTTTCATTCAATAAGCAGGTCACTTTTGCCAGTGGTTATTGTTATGCATCTCACAAGCAAAGGGCCTTAAGAAGTCAGAAAGGAGGGACTTCCAGCCAAGATGGACGCGTAGGTAGACCCACCGTGCCTCCTCGCACAACCAAAAGAGGAAAAATGACAATTTAAAAAACAAAAACAGCCAGAACTGACAGAAAATCGAACTGAGTGGAAGTCTGACAACCAAGGAGTTAAAGGAGACACGTTCATCCAGTCTGGTAAGCCGGGTGGAGAGCACACGATGAGACCGCGGTTTGTGGAGCGGTGCCGGCAACATTCCAGCCACCCAGAGAGACCCACAGCGGGCGTCCTTGGCCAAAACATGGCCAGCGCATTCAGTGAAACCTGCGGCTGGCCCACCCGCACCCAGTGGGGCCGAGACCCGTGGACCAGGTGGTCCCTCATTCACCGCAGATAAACCGGGAGGAAAAGCTGGGGAGCGGAGCAGACCATGCAACCCACCATCGCAGGGAAGTAAAGCCTCAAACCATCGATTGAAAACCCCTGTGGGGGTTGCGGTGGCAGCGGGAGGAACTCCCGGCCTCACAGGAGAGTTCGTCGGGGAGGCCCACAGGGACTTGGAACTGTGCAGGCCCTCCCACCCACCCCGGAGCCAGCAGAGAAGGGCCCAACTTGCTTGTGGATAGCAGGGGAAGTGCGGAGAACAGAGCAAGAGCCATTGTTCTCTCAGGCCCCACCCCCACAGGCAGCGTCACAACACAGCGACATGGGTTGCTCCGCCCCTTAAAGTAACAGGCGAGCCGAGAAAGAAAAAAAAATGGCCCAAATGGAAGAACACATCAAAGCTCCAGAAAAAAATACAACTAAGTGATGAAGAGATAGCCAACCTATCAGATGCACAGTTCCAAACATTCAACCAGAAAAGAATGAAGAAACAAGAATTCAAAAAAGTGAGGAGAGGTTTAGGAACCTCCAGGACATCTTTAAACGTCCCAACATCTGAGTCATAGGGGTGCCAGAAGGAGAAGAGGAGGACCAAGGGATTGAAAACTTATTTGAACAAATAATGAAGGAGAACTTCCCCAAGCTGGTGAAGGAAATAGACTTCCAGGATGTCCAGGAAGCTCAGAGAGTCCCAAAGAAGTTGGACCCAAAGAGGAACACACCAAGACACATCATAATTACGTTACCCAAGATTAAAAATAAGGAGAGAATCTTAGAAGCAGCAAGAGAAAAGGAGACAGTTATCTACAAAGGAGTCCCCATAAGACTGTCAGCTGATTTCTCAAAAGAGACCTTGCAGGCAAGAAGGGGCTGGAAAGAAGTATACCAAGTCATGAAAGGCAAGGACCTACATCCAAGATTACTCTATCCAGCTGAACTCTCATTTAGAATGGAAGGGCAGATAAAGTGCTTCTCAGATAAGGTCAAGTTCAAGGAGTTCCCCATCACCCAGCCTTTATTAAGTGAAATGTTAAAGGGATTAATATAAGGCATGGAAGGATATCAACAGGGGAGTGGTAGGGGGAGGGGAGGGAAGGGGCAGAGAAGAAGTAGCATAAATGGGAGGTAGAAAACAGACAGGGGGAGGTTAAGAATAGTATAGGAAATGTAGAAGACAAAGAACTTATGTGTATGACCCATGGACAAAAACTAAAGGGTGGGGAATAAGGGGGTGTGGGGCGGAGGGGAATAAAGGGGGAGAAATGGGACAATTGTAATAGCATAATCAGTAAAATATATTTTAAAAAAAAAAAGTCAGAAAGGAGGACTGCCAGGCCCGTAGTCCATTGTGAAGCCCTCCTAGCAGGCAAGCAGCTACGGGACTCAGGCGTGAATGATCAAGTGCCTTCTCTAGTTTGAAAAGGGGCTGATAACTT